>LNAC01000008.1:2007304-2046984 GCA_002007465.1 Ailurus styani
TACACCTGAGGCTCCTTCCCTTCCTTGGTTGTCATGGTTCTTATCAAAATCTGAAGTTATTTTAATAATTTGATTCAACACTTATCATCTGTCTCTCCTTCTAGAATGTAGATCCTTCAGGGCAAGGAATTCTGTCCATCTCATTCACCACTGTATCTCTAAAGCCAAACTTAAAATACCTGCCACATAAGAGAGGCTCAAAAAAATGTCTTGAATTTTTTTTAATGAGCCTGTTTTTATAAAAATTGCTACTAGAGGGGCACCTGGGTGGCTCAGTCAGTTAAGCAACCCAGTCTTGATTTGGGCTCAGGTCATTATCTCAGGGTCATGGGATCAAGCCCCATGGCAGGTTCCATGCTCAGCAGAGAGTCTGCTTCCACCTTCTCCCTCTCCCTCTGTCCCTCCCTCCACTCACATGCAGGCACACACACTCTCTCTCTAAAATAAATTTAAAAAATGAATTTTTAAAAAATTGCTACTAGAGAAAAATATATATGAATAAAAAATCTACCAGCAATAAAAAAATATACCAGATCTTATTAAATATGTTTATTTATCATATGTAGGCACACATCGATGGTTCTCTGGGACCAAGCTTTCCCTGACTGTATAAATGTCATGGTAAACCAATATATTTGCTAAAAGGCCTTAAAAAGCCTAAAACATGCAAGCCAAAATGCAATTCACCTTCAAAATAGTCATGGAAGCCAGATTGAGAGAAAAAAAAAATTATCATCATACTTGCTCCTTGGGAAGAATAAATCCTCATAGTATTAATACTAAGGAGCATTAATAGATTCGACATTAAACACTTTTTTAACAAGGGAACCAATACCATTCTGACTAACTCATGAAATGACCTAATACACGAAGAAAAGAAATGGCCAGCCTTCCCACTTGGCTCTCACAGGGGAGGAGAATGAATGCAAATCATTTTCAGATACCAAGCCGGCAGAGGGTCTCTCAACCTTAGCACTGCTGACATTTTAGACTGGATAATGCTCTGTTTGGAAGACTGTCCTGTGCATTGTTCAGCAGCATCCCCGGCCAGACTGTAGTCACACCTTCCCAGTTGTGACAACCAAGAATATCTCCAGACATTGCCAAATGTCCCCTTGGGAAGAAAACCACTCCCTGTTGAGAACCACTGCTTTTAGCTCAATCAAGGCAAAAACTATAAAGAAATAATCACTTGTAAACACAACTACACATATTTTCAACCAATCTGAAATTCTAGCCCTGTATTACAGACTGATTTAACTGATTCTGCTCAGCATCATGATGATTTCTGGCCATCTCTGCAACCACAGTTAAGAATTATTGGGTTCTCTGCAAAGCAGGAAAGCAGGAACCTCTGAGCAAAAGACTGAAAAGAAGACAGACTAAGACTGATACCTTGAAAGAGTCTAGCCTAATTTATGAATAACATTTAAGGAGTTACGAGAAAATGTAAAGCAAATGCCTGGCTCTACTAAAGTCTTACAGACAAGGTAATATCTAAAATAATTTCATAAAATCAAAATTTAAAAATACAAATAAAACAAAAGATACTGATGAAAACCACATTCCAATCTTTAAAATATGCCTCTCCTATGTCCTCTTACTTTTTCACCCATGAAATGAATGACTATCAAACAATGGAGGGGCACTTGGTGGCTCAGTCATTAAGCATCTGCCTTCAGCTCAGGTCATGATCCCAGGGTCCTGGGATCGACCCAGCATCTGGCTCCCTGCTCTGTGGGAGGCCTGCTTCTCCCTCCCCCACTCCCCCTGCCGATGTTCCCTCTCTCACTGTGTCTCTGTCAAAAAAATAAATAAAACCTTTTTTTAAAAAAAAGGAAAAGTTAAACTACAATAAAATTACAGATTTTTTTACAACAAAGAACACTATGAATGGTGTTAATAAGCCACAGACTAGATGCTATTTACAGTATAAATAACAAAGAATTATTATATCCAGAATATAACAAAGAACAGTTATAAATCTGAAAAACTTCAGTACCTGTAGTAGTCAAAACTGAAATCATTACTTCAGAAATTTAAGCTGGTTCTTGAAGTATTTCCCCACTTTCTCCAATCACTCAACTTTATTATTCCATCAGCCATGAGAAAACATCCACTAATTTTGTCCCTCCTTAAGTGACGTCTTCACACTAAACACGGATGTTGAATCACACACTCAGCCTGATCTATACTATCCTGCCACCCCCCCCCCCAGAATTCTGGAACCAACCCCACACCTAGCCATCACAACACATTAAGGAAAAGAAACCCTAGTGCCCAGGGTGTGAAGGTGTAGAAAGAGCTGAAGCCTATCTGAAACCAGCTGTAGCCCATCCAAGAGCAATACCTGAGCCAAGGCACCTGGTAACTGAGGCACCTAGCCACCTAATGCCAGCTGCCCAGGGTGGGGGATGGGGGGGGGTTGTTCTTCCTTCCAGACTCTGCTAAAGGACTCAAGTGATAATAGACTGGCCACTCTTTCCTCAAAATTTCCACTTGCAATTTTACTTCCAAAGGTCTCTTCATCTCTCCAGTAAAAAAGAAACAGGCTAGGGATCTTAATGGGAAGACAGAACCAATGGAATGTTTCCTTGCTTGTTTCCCAAAGTATGAGTGATTCAAACATGGGAGAAATAAAAATAGAATTAAATACTCAAACTTAAATTATTCCTGGAAACTTCAGAATCACTAAAGGGTCAGTGCTTCCTCCACCTGCCATTCAGCACTACAAGGAATAAAGTGGTTCCGGAAGCCTGCAGCTGCTTGATGCTATATAACCAGAAAGAGATGTCAGAACTGGAGCTGGTTCAAGGGCCATGTCAGTCCATGCTGGGCTTCCTGCCCTTCATGGGGACTCCAACTGGCAAGCCTTTCTCAAGTAGGCTACAAAGCAATCTCCTGGCATTCCCCAATGAGCCTGAGAGCTGAGATTTAGAGGGACAAACAGGATCTCTGCATTCCCAAAGCAGGGATTTTAAAAAAAGAATGAAGAGAACAAGCCTGTTTCTGGCCTTGGGGACCTGTGGCCCCTCCCTCTGGAGCTCAGCTCGTAAAGCGCCACACCCATTCCCCCACCTGGAAATCCATTTTAAATGGTGGCAGAAGCACAGAATAACATACTAATCTTTCCACAACATGCAAACTCCACCAGGGCACCATGTCAGGGTGTCCACCACAAGCAAGAGGAAACTAGGATGGCATAAGTGCTGCCTCTTTTAAGAGGGAATGACCAAAGAGAAATAAATACCAACAGCTCATTTCATTTCCTTTGAGAGAGGACTTGGGTACACCCACTAAGGTGATAATCCTCCAAAATCTGTTCTTGCACCTGTTAACCTAAGAATGAAGAAGACAGTAAAACTGGTCCAATGGACAAACAAAAGCACGCTAGTAACCTGTATATGAGGCAGAGTAATCGACGGAACTCCTTTTACTATTCCATTCTACCGATGAACACTCTGAAGCACTGAGGCTACAGACCACAAGAAAATAAAACCACAAAATTCCCAGAAGCATTCATTAGTTGAGAAGAGGCTGTGAACAAAGACTGGGGTTTCACAAGCACAGAGTCAATCAGACTTCGCAGCAGATGTCATGGTGGGAAAGCACAGGAGGAAAGAGAAGATACCTTCGAAAAATGCCTCAATTACAGAATCCTGCTACAGCACATAATTTCCTCCACAAAATGCATTCATATATAACTGAAACATTTAAATGATCCCTTCAGACTCTTAATGATCAGAATTTTTTTTTTAAAGATTTTTATTTATTTGACAGAGAGAGAGAGAGAGAGATCACAAGTAGGCAGAGAGGCAGGTAGAGGGAGAGGGGGAAGCAGCTCCCTGCTGAACAGGGAGCCCCATGCGGGGCTCAATCCCAGAACCCTGGGATCATGACCTGAGCCAAAGGCAGAGGCCTAACCCACTGAGCCACCCAGGTGTCCCAATGATCAGAATTTCTGATCTGAGAGCAGAGAACGGTGTAGGTTGAGGAGCAGACACTGTGGAGGGCAGGGCCCAATCATCAGTCCCCACAGCCCAGCCTCAAGAGAGCATCACTGAAAGTCACACCTTGGCAAAACAGTAAACTAGTGCACATCACAGTCCTGTTGGCTGTAACCTTAAATGTTAACTCCATGAATGCAAAAGGCTAGAGTAACTCTGACCAGAGAAAGACAGGTAGACCCTTTCTGACCGAGCATATTAAAAATAAAACAACAAACCTTTTCTGTGGGGCTGTAGAAAATGCAAAGAAAATGTGTACTTATACAGAAGCACACTGTAGCCTTGCTTCCTGATGGGTGAAGGGGACAATTAAAAAAAAAAAAAAAGGTTAAGAACAGAAGTACAAAGTCTCTATGGTGAAAGAAAATTCCTCAGTGGCTCTCCCAGCACCTTGCACCCCACAGAGTAGCAACTCTTTAGAGCTCCACCATCTCTGGTCACTGTCAAGAGAAAAGCCTCATCCTTCCTTCTTCTCTCCTCTCCTCAAATTTAGTCATGAATTCTGTGCCTGAAGAAGGTACCTAAATATCCCTCTCCTCTTCTCTCCACACCACTGTACTACCTGGTCTGGTTCCTGCTCTGGCCTCCAGAGTCTCCCTGCCTCCTGACTGCTCCCCCTGCAATCGACACTGCAGAAAGAGTGAGTTTTCTGAATCTGCTCCACTTAGTCTCAAACCACCAAAGATCTTTTAAAAACACTTTAAAACTGTCCCTTGTGCCCTTAGGATAAAATGTGAAATCCAGGGCGCCTGGGTGGCTCAGTGGGTTAAGGCCTCTGCTTTCGGCTCAGGTCATGATCTCAGGGTCCTGGGATCGAGGCCCGCATCGGGCTCTCTGCTCAGCAGGGAGCCTGCTTCCCCCTCTCTCTCTGCCTGCCTCTCTGCCTCCTTGTGATCTCTCTCCCACTGTGAAATAAATAAATAAAATCTAAAAAAAAAAAAAAAAAAAAAAAAAAAAATGTGAAATCCATCCAGGCCTTTCCTGATTGCTGCCTTTTTTCTGACCACCAAATACCTCCCTCTACCCCCACATCCTCCGTTTCCATGCTCTTCAGTCTCAAAAGCAGGATGCTGTGGCCCTCTTTCCCCATCTCCTTATCTAACAGGTATGTGTTAAATTCTTTTTTCTTTTAATGTTTTTTTAATTTTATTTTTGTGCTTTTTAGAGATTTTTTTACTTATGTATTTGTCAGAGAGAGAGAGAGAGAGAGAGAGAGAGAACAAGCAGGCAGAGCAGCAGGCAGAGGCAGAGAGAGAGGGAAGCATGCTCCCTGATGAGCAAGGAGCCCAATCCCAGGACCCTGGGATCATGACCTGAGCCGAAGGCAGCTGCTTAACCAACTGAGCCACCTAGGCATCCCAGGTATGTGTTAGATTCTAATTTACTTCTAACCCATACTCTCTTTTAGGTGTCTGCCTAAAGGTTAGGCCTTTGAAAGCCTTCCTAGGTTTCTTCCATTTTATTTTATTTATTTTTTTTTAAAGATTTTATTTATTTATTTGACACAGAGAGAGAGACTACAAGTAGGCAGAGAGGCAGGCAGAGAGAGAGGAGAGAGGAGGAAGCAGGCTCCCTGCCGAGCAGAGAGCCCGATGCGGGCCTCGATCCCAGGACCCTGGGATCATGACCCGAGCCGAAGGCAGCGGCCTTAACTCACTGAGCCACCCAGGCGCCCTCTTCCATTTTATTTTTATTTCAGTGTGCCCAACAATGCTAGGCTGCAGTGCCTGTCAATACATCTGTGGAGAAAGGGTTAGTAACTGCTGCTTTCTCCCTTGGTATGCTGTTTGCAGAATTTTATTTAAAACTGGCACATCCTGCTTCTGTACTCTGAACTGCACCAAAGACTACTTTAAGACTTCAGAAGTCAATTCAGAAAATACTTAAAGAAGTTCTCTTCAGGAAGGTTGTGGGGAACTCTGAAGTCAGGAGAGACGAAGCAGTTGATGAACAGCTGTAGGCCCAGCACCAGGTCTGTGGTGTACCCTGCTAGATATGGACCCAATGCATTGCATCCCCAGTCATGCCCGAGGGCATACAGTAACTGCTCCAGTCATTAGCTCTGCTCCCAGAAGCGCTGGGGCTCACCCCACCAGTAATACTTATTATTAGATTTATTCACGTTACAAATATTATAAGCACGGGGGGGGGGCGGTGCTGGGTGGCTCAGTCAGTTAAGTGTCAGACTTTTAGTCTCAGCTGAGGTCTTCATCTCTGTTGAGTTTGAGCCCGGCACTGGGCACCACGCCAGGCATGGGGTCTACGTACATACATACGTACATATCACTAACTCATTCAGTCCTCAAAACAGCCCTATTAAAAAAAAATAACACAGCCCTATTAAGTAGATAATGCTACAATTATTCCCATTTTACAGAAGGAAACTTGCTCAAAAAGCTGTAAGTGGTAGAGGGTTTGAACCCAGGTGATTGATCTGTCTCCACAGCTCATGCTCTTAGCCACCGCACTGCATAATTTCTCCTCTACTCCTATTTTCCTTCATGAAAGTTATGTGGAAGAAAAATAGAGTTCACAGCCTCGGTTTACAACAAAAGGTACAAGAAAACGCAATGCAGAGTGCTGAATCAATTAGATAATCATATTTGGGGAAGAGAGGGATGAACCTTGACCCCTACCTCATACCATACAAAAATCAATTCATGATGGATCACTGACCTAAATGTGAAGGTAAAACATTTAAAGTTTCTAAAAATAGCAGAATATCTTTATGACCTTGGGGTAGCCCTAAAGCACTAAACATAAAAAGGGAAAAAATAAGTTCAATTTCATTGTAATTAAAACATCTACTCATCAAAAATACAATTTAAAAAGGAGCATAAAGCTGCCAAAAAAAGAAAACACAAGAGGGTAAAAAATTAAGCAATACAGAAGGGAAAGATGTGTGTTTATGTGTACCTAATAAGATCCGTATCCAGATAAGAAGAATTTCTATAAATCAATATGGAATAGATGAAAGGAAAGAAAAGTGCTCCAAAAATGTGTTCAGACACTTTACAAAAGCGAAACTGGCCATAAGCGTATGGAAAAAGGCTAAGAACTTAACTAATCAGGGAAACACAAATTAAACCTACAATCAGAAGCTCCCACACCCTGGATTATTGGGAAGGAGGGTTTAAAGGTCCTTCAAAGTCACTCTGAACAACTGGGTCAGTATCTGACATGCTTTCCTGATGCAGATTACAAAACAATCTTCTGCCCCCAGCACACCCAAACTCTGCCCCTTTGTATCTTTAAGCCTAGTATGCAGAAAAGGAGGACAGGAAATTGTTAACAAAATTGGCACTACTTCACTTCTAACAAGACATCACCCTATCTTTCTCTGACTGACTTATTTCATTTAGCATAATACACTCTAGCTCTATCTACATCACTGCAAATGGTAAGTTTTCATTCTTTTTGATGGCTGAGTAATATTCCATTGTGTGCCTGCGTGCGTGCACTCACACACACCTTCTTTATCATCAACTGATGGACATATGGGTTCTCTCCATAGTTTGGCTATTGTTGACAATGCTGCTATAAACATCAGGATGCATGTACCCCTTCAAATCTGTATTTCTGTATCCTTTGGGTAAATACCTAGTAGTGCAATTGCTGGATCGTAGGGTAGTTCTATTTTTAACTTTCTGAGGAATCTCCATACTGTTCTCTAGAGTGGCTGTATTAGTTTGCATTCTTAAGGAGGACACATGTTGTGATGAGCACCGGGTGCTATGTGTAAGCAATGAACCACTGAATTCTACTCCAAAAACCAATACTGCACTGTATATTAACTAAGTAAAATTTAAATTAAAAAAAAAAAAGTCAACCTAAACTCTTGATTTAGGTTATTCTGAAAAATCAGTCCAACAATATTCAAACTGTGTCAGGAAAAGGTGGTACAACTTTCTGGGGCGGGAGAGGAGGAGGTCAGAACAAATACAGAATAAAAAGATCTGTCTTGGGGCACCTGGGTAGCTCAGCCAGTTAAGCACAGACTTTTGATCTCAGCTCAGTTCTCGATCTCAGGGTTGTGAGTTCAAGCCCTACACTGGGCTCCACGCTGGGCGTGAAGCCTACTTAAATAAATAAAAAAATTTTTAAAATCTTAAATCTATAATTCTTAAAAAAGATTTTATCTATTTATTCCAGAGAAAAAGGAAGAGCGAGCATGTGAGTGAGCAGGGGGAAGAGCAGAGGGAGAGGGACAAGCAGACTCCACACTGAGCCCTGATGTTGATTCAAGACTGGATCCCAGCACCCTGATATCATGACCTGAGCCAAAACCAAGAGTAGGATGCTTAACTGACTGAGCCACCCAAGTGCCCCTGTCTTAAATCTGTAATTTAAGGAATGGTACTAGTCATCTAAGTTGAGAAAAAAAAAAAATGCTGAATGCAACAGAGAGCTATTTAAACTGTCTGTATTGCATTCAGTCACATGGCTAAACTGGCCTTCCAAGCTGATTCACAGCCCTTTTCTCTGCTTTGGTGATTCTTCTTTGTTTGTTTGTTTGTTTGTTTTTTTAAAGATTTTATTTATTTATTTCACAGAGGGAGAGAGATCACAAGGAGGCAGAGAGGCAGGCAAAGAGAGAGAGGGGGAAGCAGGCTCCCCGCCGAGCAGGGAGCCCGATGCGGGCCTCGATCCCAGGACCCTGAGATCATGACCTGAGCCGAAAGCAGAGGCTTTAACCCACTGAGCCACCCAGGCGCCCGGTGATTCTTCTTTGTTCCTAAAAACATGCACATCCTTCCCTGTCTCCATCCAGAATAAGAAAACAACAGATCTAGAGTTCCGGTTGCAGAATTTCATCTTGTCAAAGTGAACCTAAAGGCTCAGCAAGGTCTTGCCCAAGATCACAAAAGCTTAGATGATGATGACTACCTTGCCCTGAGGGGCATTCCTCTCTATCAAACACTAAGGTGAGGCAAAGGCTTTTTCCCAGGCCTTGGCTTGAGCCAGTATGGACTGCCCCCCAACTCTCCTGCATCATCCATTTCTCCCTCCCTACCTGATAAGCCCCACTGGCAAAAAGTCAACAAAGGATAAGATCTTTTAACTTCTAAAAAAAGCCTTTCCTTGATCTCAGATATCCCTTCATTTACTGCTTTTTTCATTTCCTTGTTATCAAAACTCCTCAAAACATTGTCTATTCTTGGGGTCTCCAATTTCTCTCCACCTGTTCTTCTTTAAGCCCCTATCATGGCACTGAAACTGCTCATCAAGGGCACCAAGGAGTCCCACACTGCTAAATCCAACAGCCAATTATTCTTTTTTAATTTTATTTCCAGTGTAGTTAACAGTGTTATATTAATTCTGGGTGTACGTGCAGAGATTCAATAGTCTCATATGCTACTCAGTGCTCATCATCATCAACTGGGGACTTGGGGCACCTGGGTGGCTCCTTCAGGTAAGCAGCTGACTTCGGTTCACGTCATGATCTCAGGGTCCTGGGATCAAGCCCCACATCAGGTTCCATGCTCAATGGGGAGTCTCCTTCTCCCACTCCCTTTGCCCCTCCCCTTGCTCATGCACACTCTCTCTCAAATAAACAAATAAAATCTTAAAAAAAAAAACAAAAAAAAAAACATAGATAAGTCTATTCTAGGAGCACCTGGATGGCTCAGTGGATTAAATGTCTGCCTTCAGCTCACGTCATGATGATCCCGGGTCCTGGGATCGAGCCCTGTTTCAGGCTCCCTGCTCAAGTGGAGCCTGCTTCTCCCTCTCCCTCTGCTGCTCCCCCTGCTTGTGCTCTCTTGCTCTGTCAAATAAATAAATAAAATCTTTAACAAAAAATAGGTTAAGTCTATTCTTAATCCCCTTCATCTATTTTACCCATGCCCCCACCTACCTCCTCTTCGGTATGCATCAGTTTGTTCTCTATAGTTAAGAGTCTGTGTTTTTTGTGTCTTTTTTTTCCCTTTGTTCATTTTTTAAATTTCACATATGGGTGTAATTATATGGTATTTGTCCTTCTCTGACTGGCTTACTTTGCTTAGCATTATATTCTCTAGATCCATCCATGTTATTGCAAATGGCAAGATTTCATTCTTTTTATGGCCGAATAATATTCCATTGTGTGTATGTATGTGTGTGTGTATATATATACATCTTCTTTTTCCATTCGTCTACTGATGAATACTTGGGCTGCTGCCTTAATTTGGCTATCATAAATGATGCCTCAATAAACACAGTGGTGCGTGTATCTCTTTGAATTAGTGTTTTTGTAATTTGGGGGTAAATACCCAGTAGTCCAATTCCTGGATTATAGGGTAGCTCTATTTCTAATTTCTTGAGAAACCTCCATACTGTCTTCCACAGTGGCTGCACCAGTTTGCATTCCCACCAATAGTACACGAAGGTTCCTTTTTCTCCACATCTTCACCAAAACTTGTTTCTTGTGTTTTTCACTTTAGCATTTCTAACAGGTATGAGGTGGTATCTCATTGTTATTTTGATTTGCATTTCCCTGATGATGAGTGATGCTGAACACCTTTTCATGTGTCTGTTGGCCATCTGGATATATCTTCTTTGGAGAAATATCTGTTCATCTCTTTTTGCCCATTTTTTAATTGGATTATTTGTTTTTTTTCAGTATTGAAAAATACCAGTATCACTGGTATTTTCAGTGTTGAGTTGTATAAGTTCTTTATATACTTTGGGTACTAATCCTTTATCAAATATGTCACTTGCAAATATCTTCTCCCATTTAGTAGACTGTCCTTCAATTTTGTTGATTGTTTCCTTTGTTGTGCAAAAGTTTTTTTTTTATTTTGATGTAGTCTCAAAAGTTTATTTTTGTTTTTGTTTCCATTGCCTTCAAGAGACCTATCTAGAAAGATACTGCTATAACTAGTGTCAGAGAAGTTACTGCCTGTGGTCTCTTCTAGGATTTTTATGGTTTCAGGCTTCATATTTAGGTCCTTAATCTATTTAGAGTTTATTTTTGTGTATGGTGTAAGAAAGTGGTCCACTTTCATTCTTTTGCATGTAGCTGTCCAGTTTTCCCAACACCACTTGTTGAAGAGACCTTTTACCATTTTTTACCACTTTTACCATTGCATATTCTTTCCTCCTTTGTCAAAGATTAATTGACTATATATGTGTGAGTTTATTTCTGGGCTTTCTATTCTGTTCCATTGCTCTGTGTGTCTATTTTTTTGTGCCAGTACCATACTGGTTTGATTATTACAGCTTTGTAATATAACCTGGAAGTCTGGAATTGTGATACCTCCGATTTTTTTTTCAAGATTGCTTTGGCTATTTGGAGTCTTTCTTGGTTCCATACAAATTTTAGGATTATTTGTTCTAGTCCCGTGAAAAATGCTGTTGGTAGTTTGACAGGGACTGCATTAAATATGTAGATAACATTGGGTAGTACAGACATTTTAATAATATCTGTTCTTTTAATCCACGAGTATAAGAATGTCTTTCCATTTCTTTGTGTCATCTTCAATTTCTTTCATCAATATTTTATAGTTTTCAGAGTACAGGTCTTTCACCTCTTTGGTTAAGTTTATTTCCAGTATTTTACTATTTTTGGTGCATCTGTATATGGGACTGTTTTCTTAATTTTTCCTTCTGCTGCTTCTTTATTAGTGTATGGAAATAACTTTGTTGGGCACCTGGGTGGCTCAGTGGGTTAAAGCCTCTGCTTTCGGCTCAGGTCATGATCTCAGGGTCCTGGGATTGAGGCCCGCATCGGGCTCCCTGCTCAGTGGGGAGCCTGCTTCCCCCTCTCTCTCTCTGCCTGCCTTTCTGCCTCCTTGTGATCTCTCTCCCTCTGTGAAATAAATAAATAAATAAATAAAAAGAAATAACTTTGTTGATTTTGTATCCTGTGATCCTACTGAACTCCTTTACCAGTTCTTATAGTTTTTTGGTGGAGTCTGTAGGGTTTTCTACATATAGTATCATGTCATTTGCAAATAGTGGAAGTTCTACTTCTTCCTTACTGATCCAGATGTCTTTTACTTCTTTTTGTTGTCTGACTGCTGTGGCTAGGACTTCCAGTACTATGCTGAATAAAAAGGGTGAGAGTGCACATCCTTGTCTTATTCCTGACCTTAGGGGAAAAGCTCTCAGTTTTTCCCCACTGATGATGATGTTAGCTGTGGGTTTTTATATAAAGCCTTTATTATGTTAAGGTATGTTCCCTCTAAACCTACTTTGTTGAGTGTTTTTATCATGAATGGATGTACTTTGTCAAATGCTTTTTCTGCATCTATTGAAATGATATGGTTTTTATCCTTTCTCTTATTTGATGTGATGTATCACATTGATTTGCAAATATCCAACAGTCAATTCTTCCTCCTCATACTATCCTCGCTATTGCTAGCCTTTAAGTAACATGGTTGATCACTTCCTCCGTGAAATACAATGCGGTGGGGGGGGTGGGGTACCATAGCATTTTTCTCTTTTCTACTACCTCAGTGGCCATTTCTTCACAGCCTTCTTCCCTAGACCATCTTCATACCCCTTGAGTGCCCAGTGCTTAGTCACTCAGACCACTTCTCTTATTTGTGGGATTATCTCATCCTGTCCCATGATATACATTTATATACAGATATAGACCATGTTTTATCTTTGATGTAGAGTTCTCCTCTGAACTTCAACTCCATAATCTAACTGCCTTCTAGACATCTCAGCTTGGAGGCATAAGCCATGTCAAATTTAACATGCTTCCAAAACTAAACTTTTATCTGCCCCTAATCTGTGCCTCTCCCCTTATCTTCCCAAACTCGGAAAATAGCATCTTCAAGTTGTTCAGTCCAAAAACTTTGGAATCCACCCTTATCTTCTCTCTTTCACACAATCTACATCCACTTCATCAACAAATCCTATTGCTCTATCTTCAAAACATATCCAGAATCCAACTACTAACCACCAAGCCACCATCACCTCTTGCCTGGATTTTGCAGTATCTTTTGACCTTATCTCCCTTAGCCTGTTCCCTACGGATCAGTCACAGTGATCTTTTAAAACCTAGACCAGATCTCATTCCTCTGCTCAAACCATCCAGCAGCTCCCACCTCACATAATAAGGCCCCATGCAGTCTGATCCCATGGCCTCTCTTCTACCACCCTCATCCCAGCATACTCTGCTTCAGCTACCATGGCTCCTTATTGTTTCTTCCACACAGTAAGAAAGCTCCTGTCTTTAGATCTTTGCTCTTGCTATCCTACCTGTCTTGAATGTTCTTTCCCTAGACAACCACCAGTCTAGCCCCCTAATTTCCTTCATGGCTCACTCAAAAGTCACCTGATCAAGGGAGGTCTCTCTTGACCATGCTACATAAAATAGAACCATACCACATTTATACTTTACCTAGTCCCCCTTTCTTCATAGCACTTAAAACCTTCTGACACCCTGTTTATGTACTTATCATCTGTCTCTACCTAATAAATGAAAATCCCATATATAGAGGCAATTTTATTCCCTGCTATATCCCCAACACCTATGACAATGCCTAGCAAAGAGTAAGTGCTCAATAAATATTACTGAATGACTAAATGAATGCATTCCTTTCCCGTGCTACTCTCACACAATGTATTGCTCTCCTGATGTCCTCTGCTCTCTTTGGGATCTACCATTCTTTTAGGCACTGAAATTCACTGGACTACACAGCTTTTTACATAAGTTGCCTCCTAAAAGACTCTATTAGGTACATTTCTCACAAAAATTTCATTCTGGGTCCCTGGGTGGCTCAGTTGATTAAGTGTCTGCCTTCAGCTCAGGTCATGATCCCAGGGTCCTGGGATTGAGCCCCATATCTGGCTGCCTGATGAGAGCCTGCTTCTTCAAAAAACCTCTTGAACTTAAGATTTATTATTTGTAGTGGAAATATCTGAAACTATTTTGAAGCTACTGTAAAACCAAGATGAGAGCCTACCAACCCCCACTCTCTCTCTCAAATAAAATCTTTAAAAAAAAATTTTTTTTTTCAACTAATGCATTTAACAGTCTACTCTGAGAGTCTTGTAAAATAGATGGTGTTCTAATAGATGGGCTAGAAAACAGTCACTTGGATCTACAGGCAGATAAATAATCTTATTCACTGAACATTAATGGTTAATCTAAAGAGAAGTCTCTAGCAAAATTTCACTATGTTCTATTCTCACTCAGTTCTATCTGATTCCCCATGACCTGGATAGCTAATAGAGATGACAAAATCCATTTACCAAGTAAAATGAAAGCACATGTCCATACAAAGGCTTGCACATGAATGTTCATAGTGGCTTTATTTATAATAGCACAAAGAAAGAAAGAAACAAACAAACAAACAGAGAGGGAGGCAGAGGGAGGACGAGAGGGAGGGAAGAAGAGAGGAAGAAAGAACCCACATGGAATGGAAACAAACTGGGGTATATCTATACAATGCAATACTACTCAGCAATGAAAAGAAATGAACAATTGGTATACACAACATGGATGAATCTTAAAATAATTATGCTGGGTGAAAAAAGCCAGATGCCTCCAAAGAGAATACCCTATGTGGTTTCATTTATACTAAAATATAATCAGTAAGGACAGAAAGCAGATCAGTGGTTCACCAGGGACAAGGTTAGAGTGCAGGAAAAGGAGGGAAGGTCTTCAAAACGGAATAAGGAAACTTTCAGGGATAATGTATATGCTCATTATCTTGATTTTGATGATAGTTTTAAGGGACATACACATAGCACACAAATAAACCTTAATAAGGCTGGAAAAAACAAACAAAAATCCAACTATACAGTACTCTGACTAAACAGCATAAGTGGGATATATTAAACGAAAAAAACGCAAAAAAAAAACTACCTCTTAAACTTTAGATTTATTATTTGTAGTGGAAATATCTGAAACTATTTTGAACCTACTGTAAAACCGAGCAAATTAATAAATACATTGATGCTGAGAACCAAGTTCTCACTGTGGGAGAAAGATACAAATATGGAATAGGAGAAGGTTTAAAGTTTAGAGCACAGTTTTTTTTTGGTTTTTTTTGTTTTTTTTTTTAAAGATTTTTTATTTATTTATTTGACAGAGAGAGAGAGAGAGATTACAAGTAGGCAGAGAGGCAGGCAGAGAGACAGGGAGAGGAGGAAGCAGGCTCCCTGCTGAGCAGAGAGCCCGATGCGGGCCTCGATCCCAGGACGCTGAGATCATGACCTGAGCCGAAAGCAGAGGCTTTAACCCACTGAGCCACCCAGGCGCTAGAGCACAGTTTTTTAAATAAATGTATTTCCTATCTGCAGACCAAAGAGCCTATAATCAATGATATCCCAGCAGTAATGAGCACATGTACAGCCCAGATATTGGCTTCTAAGTACCATTTCCCTCTAAAAGAAACAAAGAATCTTTGGAGAAAAAGCCAATTTCCAGATTGGAACAGAGAAAATACAAGCTAGATCTTAACACTGCTGTGCAAAAAGAAAAGGAAGTGCTCGCAAACTGTAGGGAACATGTCAAAGGAACAGTGAAGCTAGCTGGAAGGTGCTCCCACTAGCCAAATCTGGGACGATCTGAGCATCAAAATGAACAAGAGGAATGGATTCTACCACACTGAATTTTTCAAGATTTTATTTTTTTATTTGAGAGAGAGAAAGCATGAGCAGGGGGACAGTCAGAGGGAGAGGGAGACTCCCCACTGAGGATGGAGCCCCATACAGGGTTCAATTCCAGGACCCTGAGATCATGACCTGAGTGGAAGTCAGATGGTTAACCATGGGTGATTCAGTCACCCAGGAGCCTTTATCACACTGAATTTTTTATTTTTATTTTATTTTTTTATTACTTTTTAAAAAGATTTTATTTATTTATTTGAGAGAGAGGGAGGGAGAGGGAGAGAGAACATGAGAGGGGGGAAGATCAGAGGGAGAAGCAGACTCCCCATGGAGCTGGGAGTCCGATGCGGGACTCGACCCCGGGACTCCGAGATCATGACTTGAGCAGAAGGCAGTCACCCAACCAACTGAGCCACCCAGGCACCCCACACTGAATTTTTTTAAAAAGGGCCTGAGACCCTATTGATATTTTTTAAAAAAATAAATAATAATAATGAGGAGGAAGATGAAGAAAAATAAAGTAGGGGGAGAAAGCTCATCTTTACCAAAAAAATACAAATAAATGTAAAAGGAATACAGAATCACAAAAATCACCATTTTGCAGCCACCGTATTAATAAGTGATACAAGCAGGAATCATAAATGGAAACTGAAAACACTGGGTAAAAGACTGGAGGCAAAGGATAGTCCCATAGTTTTAGGTTCACAGAAAAAGTGAGAGGAAGGTACAGAGATTTACCATATACCCCTGCCCCAATACATGCATAGCCTCCCCCATTATCAATATTGCCCAGCAGAGTGGTCCATCTGTTATACACAGTGGATAAGCCTACATTGCCACATCATTATTACCAAAAACCTATAGTTTACATTAGGATTCATGCTTGGTGTTGTACATTTTATGGGTTTGGACAAATACATAATGACATGTATCCACCATTAAAGTATCATACAGAGTAGTTTCACTGCCCTAAAAATCCTCTGTGCTCTACCAATTCACCACCCCCTCCTCTCTAAACCTCTGGCAACCACTGATCTTTTCACTTTTATTATTTATTTATTTTTAAGGTTCTATTTATTTGTCACGGAAAGAGAGAGAGCGAGTACAAGCAGGGGGAGTGGCAGGCAGAGGGAGAAGCAGGCTCCCACTGAGCAGGGAGCTCGATGTGGGACTCAATCCCAGGACCCTGGGATCATGACCTGAGCCAAAGGCAGACACCCAACGAACCGAGCAACCTAGGCATACCTATTTTTTATTTTTTAAAAATAAAAACTTAGAAAAGCAAAAATAAGTGAAATGCCATGGAATTACAAAGCTATTATAATTATTAAGACTTTTAAATGGCAGATGCAAAAAAGGATACACAATAGGATTCTAGTTTTGTAAAAATACATATTTGCATAGCCAAAAGACTGGGAAAACTACAACAAAGTTTCTTGCTATCACTTGGCTGATGGAATTACGTGTGATTTTTGTGTCCTTTATAATATTCTGTATTTCTAAAATTGATTTAATAAGCACATGTTACTTATAATCATAAAGTCATTAAACAGTAAAGTCAACAAGCCATGTGGCAATATAGATTTTGAAATATTATCCAGGGCGCCTGGGTGGCTCAGTGGGTTAAAGCCTCTGCCTTCGGCTCAGGTCATGATCTCAGGGTCCTGGGATCGAGGCCCACATCGGGCTCTCTGCTCAGCAGGGAGCCTGCTTCCTCCTCTCTCTCTGCCTGCCTCTCTGCCTACTTGTGATCTCTCTCCCTCTCTCTGTGTCAAATAAATAAATAAAATCTTTAAAAAAAAAAAAGATTAGGAGAAAGCAAAATTTATAAAAAAAAAAAAAAGAAAAAAAAAGAAATATTATCCAAATTTCAAACACACCTCTCCAAAGAAGGATCTAGATCTAAGACATTAGGCAATCACAGGGTTCATAACGTTTCTTTAAAACTATTCTTAGAAAATAAATCTAGGCTCAAAATAAGAATGTCTGCTGTGACAGAGAGGCCATAATAAATGGTAAAAACTGTAACTCCAAAACCTATGTTGCCTTGTGAAGGGCCCTGAGGGCTTCCACATTAGGGAGAGAACATGTGTAGGATTCCCATTAGACTGCTGAAATCACTCCTCCCAGGCACAATTCTTTATGAAACAAAACCACCCATTCTGATCTTAGTACAAATTTCTGGAAGCTCCCCCACACTTCTTTGACTTCCATCTACTCAGAGAGCATGAATTTTCCTACAGACTGCTACTATTCACTGATACATCCAGAACTCACAGTGAGAATCTGTAAGAGCAACTATTAGAACCCAAACAAATAAACCTAGGATTCCAGGTATATTTCAAACTGCCACCACTAGCCCTACATGCTTAGGCCCCTGCCTATCTCATCCCAGACCACTCTGGCCTTTACTTTCTATGCTCCAGCCACCACCGCCTCTACGTTCCTGATTCTTAAACAAGCAAATCTGTTCCCACACCAGGGCTTTGACCTGGCCCTCTGCCTACCTAGAACACTTTACCCCTGATTCTTTACATTGTAAGCAAAGAGGACAAATAGAAAGGGTCAGAGAAAAAGGAAAAAGCAAAAAGCAAACTCCATGGAGAAGAGTCAGAGATCTAAGGTTGAGAAGATCACCTGTCCCTACCCAGTGGTCCAAGGTGAAGGAGGTCAGCCTGAGGCCAAAGTTGACATCCAGGAGGTTAGCTTTCTGTCAACAAGACAGCTGTGAAGCAGGTTCCAGAAGGAACATATCTAGTTTCAATTCCAGTATCTCAGTATCCTGATATGTCATCCAAAATAGACAAAAATAAAACAAACAAACAAAAAAGCAGCCTTCACACCCTCAAGGCAGTGTGCGTCCAGATCTTGACTAACTTAAACCAGGACTTCTCAAACTTTTCTACTGAGGAGTCCTAAATGCCTGCAGAAAATGTTCTTATCACTTTGGGACTCTCAGGGTACCATTCAAAAAGCACTCAAACTGGGACACCTGTGTGGCTCAGTTGGTTAAGCATCTGCCTTCGACTCAGGTCATGATCCTGGGGTCCTATGATGGAGCCCTGCATAGTCGGGCTCCCTGCTCCACAGGGGGCCTGTTTCTCCCTCTCCCTCTGCCTGCAGCTCCCCCTGCTTGTGCTCTCTCTCTCTTTCTGTGTCAAACAAAACCTTTAAAAAACAAAAACAAAAAGCATTCAAACTCTAAAATTTATTTGAAAAATATCCTATTTTACCTTACAAATGCATATGAATTCTCGTTTCAATGCCTAATTTTTATTTCAAAAATGTTTAATTCCTTACCAGTTAAAGTACTAAAGTCTCAACCCCCAACACCACTCCCCCAATCTCCTGATAAAATTGGCACTCCAACAAGGTTTGTCATGTTCATCATGAAGCTCCATAAACTCCCAATATGCCTACCACAACCTGGGGAACCAAGTTTAGAAATAAAACTCTTTGGGCCAAGCAACCATTCTTAGAATAATCTTTAAGTCTGCAGTTTCTGGGTAGGGCTTTGGTCTTTCCTCCAGTAAAATTCCTTTAGAAAAACCCTACTCTTGTCTTAGCTTAACATGGCTGTTCACAACATGGGGCAAACAGCTTGGATGAGTAGAACGCTCTCAGGAGAAAAGAGTGGTGGGTGGCCCCAGAACCCTGATGGAGAACCAGGCCAAGGCCAGAGAAACCCGCACAAGAAATAAAGTAAAAATACTATAGTGTAGGAAAGAAGTGGGGCGTTTGGATTTTCCTTGCAAATATTTCACAAGAATAAAGGTAGCCTACAAGAAGTACAAGTGGTAGTGGAAGGGGAAATCATATTACTAACTAAGATTCATCATACACCTGCAGAATAAGCAAAATCATGAATTGGATCCACTAATCCAGATGAACATTAATAAGAAACACATAACATCCTTGTTAAACAAACATTTTAAATTTTAAGCATCTCCTCTACCTACCCAACCTTTAAGGGCATATTTAGGCCCAGGTTTCTTGCTACTTTTCTCCCACGTCTCCCTGCTGTAGGGGTACAAGAAGATACCTTGGAAAACAGATGTTAAGATTTTTGCCATGTATATAGACAGGGAAACCCTTGGAAATATCTCTTGATCTAAACTTTACCGCCTATGGTTGCCAAAGCCACGAAAGGAAGAATCCACTGTAGGCTTAGAGCGGAGAGACAATGAGGAAAACAAACGTGCCAACAAACCACCAAGGCAAAGGGAAATCTCTTTACAAAGCAAGTACACATAGGACTCTGACACAAACCAAGCTATCCCACACTTTCACATTCACTGAAACACATATTAAATGGCAAATGGAAACAAACTTTTTCTGTAAACGCTAGATTATTCTAGGAGTTCTCTTCATCTAAATATTTCAAAGTACCTTATCTGGGTCAAGATATTGGACCTGAAGCAGAGCCAGAAGAAAATACTGGGCCAGAAAAACCACTTTGCATAAGGAAAGCCAATTCCAGGGGCACTAGGTTTTTTGTTTTGTTTTTAAAGATTCTGTTTATTTATGAGAGAGAGAGAGCACAAGCACGGGGAGGGGGCAGAGGGAGAGGGAGAAGCAGACTCCCCGCTGAGCAGGGACTCGCCCCTCCACCCCCACCCCCAATGCAGGGCTCAACCCCAGGACCCCGGGGTCATGACCTGAACTAAAGGCATATGCTTAACCAACTGAGCCACAGTGGCACAGGTATCCCCACAGGTACCAGGTGTTGAACTTCCACCTCTGGTAATGACAGACCCCAAAGGTGCTGACACCTAACTTCTCCCATCATTCCAAGAGAACAGAGAAAATCCAACACATACATTAGGAGAAGAGAAAAACAGGGGAATGAAAAAACAATCCAAAATGTCTTACAACATGCCAAGAGTCCCCCGGTATGTTAGAAATGGAAAGCACTGTCTTCTCCCCACCTTTTTAAAGACAAAATCATGGTGCTGCTCCCCAAGAGCCAAAGCCTCCATGTTGTCAGACTACTATTCCACAAGTCAACATTCAAAGGCCAGTATCAAGGGGGAGACAATGCCCCATCTTAATGCAGCAAAGCTAAAAATACCTCTTAACCGCCCCCCCACTTCCTATCTATCCCGTTCTTCCCACCTTTGTAAAGACTTCACCATCCCCTCAGGCTTTACCTATTCTGTCTTCAACCTGCCCCACATATGCAATAAGTCACAGGTCCTATAAATTCCACTGCAACAAACTGACCATTTACTCCTCCCTATGCAGGTCAACTGATCCCAACAGTTCAAAAATCTCGTTAATCCTTCCCATAAAGTCTGACCACAGACCTAATTGGTCTTCTCTACAGGCCATCTCTTCTGTACACCACTAAATAACATTCTTAAAAATCAAAGGTTTAATGAATGCTTCTTGGTAAAAACTTCCATCAATTCCATTTTGCCTTTAAAACAAATTCTAAACTTCCCCCTAACCTGGTCTCAGGCTATCACTCCAGTCTCACTCTAGTCATCCCCCTAATGCGTCCAGTTCTATACCAAATAAGATAGGATCATACCAAGTAAGATGCATCATTCTCTAGCATATGTCATACTTGCCTTTCTACTTGCCTTTACTCATGCTATTACTTCTAATTGTCCTCTCATCTCCAGTCAACAGTATTAATCAATTTCTTTCTTCACAGCACAAAGAGAGAAAGCAACCCATTAACAGCCAAGGGAATGATATGAGTCTATGGCCTCAGAAGCAGCGTGGGTTTGAAAAAGGAGTACTACTTTGGAAACCAAAGGCCCAGCTTTCCTACTTTCTTGCAAAGTTATACTGAATGAGCCATTTGGCTTTCTGAGCCTCAATTTCCTTATCTCTAAAATGTATCTGCCCTACCTAACACATAGGATTATCAAGATAATCAAGTAAGATTAAGTGTGTCAAAACGCTTGTGAGGGGATGAACTAAAACAGTACTTAGAGAGAAATTATAGGTTTTTTGTTTTTGTTTTTGTTTTTTTCTTTTTTTAAAAAAAAGAGAAATTATAGTTTTAATTGTTTTTATTTGGGGAACAAGTATAAGCACATTCTTTTTTTTTTAAGATTTACTTATTTATTTATTTGAGAGAAAGAGAGAGAGAGAGCACTAGTGGGAGGGGCAGAGGGAGAGGCAGAGAGAATCTCAAGCAGACTCCCTGCTGACCACAGAGCCTGACGTGGGGTTCGATATCACGACCTTAAGATCATGACCTGAACCAAAACCAAGAGTTAGCTGCCTAACTGATGGCGCCACCCAGGCACCCTGGTAAGCACATTCTTAAGAAGTTTAGAAGTACTGCTAAACAAACTCAAAAGAAGTAGGAGGAAGAATATTATAAAGTAGAAATTACAAAGAAAACAAACACAAATAGAGGGAATCACCAAAGCCAAAAGAAAGTTGTTTTTTTTCCTGATTTTTTTTTTTTTTTTGCCTCAGGGGTACAGGTCTGTGAATCATCAGGCTTACACATTTCACAGCATTCACCAAAGCACAAACCCTCCCCAATGTCCATAACCCATCCACCCTATCCCTACCCTCCCACCCCCCAGTAACCCTCAGTTTGTTTTGTGAGATTAAGAGTCTCTTATGGTTTGTCTTTGCAAAGGTTAGTATGATTGTTCAGATGTTTGTGTAAATGATGCGGAAGCACTATAAAAGTGAGTTACTGTCATCCAGTAGAGATGAAACTTCAAATAAAAAGAGCTGAAGTAACAGTTTCCTTTTTGAAAGGGTTTCTCAACCTTAGCACTATTGATATTTGGGGTCAATAACTGTGGTCAATTGGGGTCAACTGGGGTCAGTAGGATGGGTTGTCCTATGCAATGTAGGATGTTTAGCAGCATCCCTGGTCTCTGCCCACAAGATGCCAGCAGTATTCTTCCCTCACCTTCCAGAAGTCATGACAGTCGACACTGTTTTCAGACATTGTAAATTGCCCCCTGGGAGGCAAAATCACCCTAGGTTGAGAACCTCTGCTCTAAGACAACAAAAGGCCACATCACACTATACCAGCTAAGACTATTCATAGCTATTCCTAATTTTAGAATAGCTGGCTGCTCTACCCATTAAGACTGTGGGATGACCAGCAAGCCAAGGCAGGAAGGGCAAGACTGAAGAAATAGGCAGGTCTCAGATGGTTCAGCAAAATTGCAGAGTGTTCAAAATAAGAGAACGAGGAAAACTATAAGCTCTAAGACAGTGGCAGAGTTGCCACAAGTAACAGAAGTATCACTTCTATTTGGGAATGATTGGGTAAGTAGAGTTCTAACACTACTGTGAAACATCAAAAGGATCCTTGATCAAATTCCAAGAAGTGAAGTATCCTAGCAGAGCAAGAGAAGAAGACAGTACCTACAGAAGATTTTTTTTTTAACACTCTGAACTTCATAAGCAATAAAAATAACTCATCTCAAATTTTTAAGAATTATTGTATAAATATTCTTTTTTAAAAACTCCAGTTAACAGGGGCATCTGGGTGGCTCAGTTGGTTAAGCGTCTGCCTTCGGCTCAGGTCATGATCCCAGGATCCTGGGATCAAGCCCCACGTTGGCCTCCCTGCTTAGCGGGGAGCCTGCTTCTCCCTCTCCCCACCGCCCTACTCATGCTTTCTCTTGCTATCTCTCTCTCTCTCAAATAAAATCTAAAAAAACAAAAACAAACAAACAAAAACACTCCAGTTGCATAGCTACACTATTCTGAGACAAATCAATTGTCTCACAATAAGTAAATAATAGTAAATTTTTTTTACTAGACCTAAATAATAGTGAAGTCCACAGAAGCATATGATCTTTTTTTTTTAAGATTTTTAAAATTTATTTATTTGACACAAAGAGAGAGAGATTACAAGTAGGCAGAGAGGCAGGCAGAGAGAGAGGAGGGAGCAGGCTCCCTGTCGAGCAGGGAGCCCGATGCGGGCCTCGATCCCAGGACCCTGAGATCATGACCTGAGCCGAAGGCAGCGGCTTTAACCCATTGAGCCACCCAGGCGCCCGCATATTTAATAATTAAGAACCTAACAAGGAAAACAGAATTCCAAAAAGCTAAGAGGGAAAACAATGTGCATATATCCATCATACCCACCAGCAGCATCTAAAATCCAATCTAAACCTGACAAGAGTTCTAGGGGGTACCTGAAAATACAATTCTGGGAACCCAAATGATAAAAAGCAAAAAGTGATGCAGATACCTGGGGACTCTAATGCCATCTAAAGAACCATGAGAGCCAAGCAAGGCAATCTGATGGTGTACCCTTCCAGCACTATCTTCCATTTTTTCTACTTATTCTACTTTATAGAAAGGAACTACAGAACCATTTGGGGAGACTCCAACTGACTAAATGAGCAGTGGACAGCAAACAATACCAAGAAAGAAAAAAATAAAATAAAATGGTAATTTCTCTGCCAGGGGCGAAGGAGAAATGGGGCAGAGACTCCTAGATAGTACAAATAAGGCAAAACTGACCCCTGAACCATATGACATCTGGTAGGATGAATGAGAACTGAAGATAGTACTTCAGCAAAGAAAGAGGATCCATGTTCATTCTTCTTGAATCTGGAGAAAAGCAGTAGCACATTTTCCTAGGCTCCTTCAGATGCAAGCAGTGATAACCTAGTGCCATGTTCCATCCTACCAAGGTAGTTTGTTATAAACAGACAAAAACTTTATTCCTCAGTCAAGAGAAAGCTTACAAACAATTAAATCCTATGCCATGAAAGCCTGGAATTAACTGAGAAGCCCTGTGGCTGGCCAGATGACCTAACATTAGACTGAAGATGAAAAGAAAAAGTCAATGCCACTTCAGCAAGTTGGGGGCAAGGAAGAGGTGAGCCAAACAGGAATCCAGAGAGGGGGAGGGTCTATCAGCTACAGAGGTGCAGTTCTCTCTCATTAGGAGTGATTTACAGTCACTGGAAGTGGCTGGGAGGCAGAGCAGCACCACAGGAGATGCAATAATCTTTCTGGAGTTGTGAGCCTATCATCTGAAAATCTCTCCCCACATAACCCCCTCACATCCACACAAGCAGAACTGTAAATATAATTTCAGGAAACTCACGGTTACCCTCATGCCTGCCTGTGGCCACCTGATGAATTCATGACCCCAGACCACAAAGTCTCTCCAGAAGGCCTCTGCCATTGACTCCTCCATGATGTGGGCAAGAATGCTCCACTCTCAAATCTTTGGATCTGAATCTGCACATTTGTCAAAGATGAGTTAAATGCTAAAGGTTCATCCAGCACTAAAGTGAGGTCTATGTAGAGGGGCAACAAGCCATTTCTTGAGAAATAGCATATGAGTTAATTGTTGCTGTGTTCCCAGTCTCGCCTTCTCACAATAGATGACCTAAGAAACCCAACTGGAAACACCATGTTCTCCCAGCAAAAAACCGAGGAGAAGAAAAGATATGGTAACCTATGTCACTCACTAGAGTCACTCACCATCCAGCAGGTCTTCCACGTCATCCCTGCCATGCTCCTCCACTGCCATTTCCTCCTCCTCCTCCTCCTCTTCCGCATCCTCCAGCTCCACGTCCGGGTCCAGGTCTGGATCGCTCCCTGAGGTGGATTCGTCTGACATGGCTCCCAGAGGTCCTCAGTGGGCATTACCGACTCATGGTCCACTGCAGGGGTCCTGGAAGGAGGACAAGAGGCATCAGAATCACCAAGTACTTCACTTAGGAACATGAATCTTTCAAAGAGAAAATGCCAAGGATGAATGCCCTGAAGGGACAAACTAACCATACCCAAATTTCAACCTTCCTCACAAGTGCACTGACCCTAATACATGTTTTGGTGACTCTGTGCCCAGCTCAAGCTTCTCTTCGCTGCTTGGACAAGAAAACATCTTAAAGTGACCAAACAAACACACTCTATGCCTCAGAACTCCCACTTGTTCATTCCTTCAATTTTCTTTATATTTCTATATATCCATACATATATGCATTAAGAATATATAATCACAGACACTACCACTAGGCTTTGGGAACACAGTAGGAAGCACAACAAATGCTGAGAAGTTGGTGCATGCCAGAAGGAGTTCGGGGAAGTTCTCACTGAGCAGAGGCCAGAGGGCAGAGGGAGCCACAGAGACATCTGGAGGGAATGTGTTCTAGGCATAGTGAGCAGCAAGGGCAGAGCACTGGAATGAGAGTAACTAGGAGTGCCCAGGGAACAGGGAGTGGGTCCTGTCTGGAGCTGCCTTAGAGCACCACCTGGAAGACAGTACACTCTCCAATCACCTGAATGGAGGGCTTCCAGAAGGCACCATACTGCCACTTCTCCCAACTATGTGGGGAGCCTCATGCTCCCCATGACTCAGAATGCTCCTGTGTCCATCTTTGCTCTCAGGCTCTGCCCCACCTCTTAGCCCAATTCCAGCTCCATTTCTTCCAAGAAGTCCTGGTCAACTACCCCTGTATTCTGGGGTCATAGTCCCTCTTCTGAACTCCAGTAACCATGCTTGACCATGCTGACCTTCACTGAACCCTTCATATTGGCTACCTGGCAAAGTGGTTTGCCTTCTGTGGTTTCTCACTTCCAGACCAGACAGTAAATCCCTAAGGGCAGGGAATTAGGGGGGAACTGTTTCTTTGTATTCTGGAGCTGGAAGCATGTCCTACTGAGATCATTCATTCATTCACATTCACTCCCTCATTTGTCAGCTTACTCTATTATGTCTACTATATGCCAGGTACTGCGCATGTCTGTCTGTCTGTCTCTTTCTCTCTTGCTTGCTCTACTTTACTATTAGCTATAAAGGTCATTTCTTCTTGAGGGAGAAAAAAAGATAAAGAGAAAGCTAGATAGACTGCTTTGTGATAAAGCAAGCTTAGCAAAATGTTAACATAAAGATTCGCTGACCAATTCTTTCAATTTTTCTATATGCTTCAAATTTTTCATAATAAAATGTGGGGTAGGAGAACAAAATAAATAATCTTTTCTAAGGCAAACTGCTACAGACAACCACATCTACAATCAGGTTATTCTAAAATTCCTCCCATCTCCCAAAATAAAAACCAAAACACAAGTCTCTAATTATTCAACACAAAAACTATTCCAGAACTGAAATCTCTTATTAAAGTCCAGACACAATTTGAAACAGAACTTTTATATTCTCCTAAAAAGAAACAGAAACAGGGGTGCCTGGGTGGCTCAGTCGTTAAGTGCCTTCAGCTCAGGTCCTGGGATCAAGCCCCGTATCAGGCTCTCTGCTCAGGAGAAAGCCTGCTTCTCCCTCTCCCACTCCCTCTGCTTGTGTTCCCTCTCTCACTGTGTCTCTGTCAAATAAATAAATAAAATCTTAAAAAAAAAAAAAAAGAAACAAAATGAAGTAACTGAATCCTTTAGAATTCTAGAAAACTAGAATTTAAGACTGTCCAGTTAACAACCACAGGAATTATGAGTGTGTGTGTACTGATGGGTCACAGGTCACATACTTAACCTCTCAAGGCAGTGAGAGCAAAAAACAGCTATAAAATAATTTAGTAATAAAATTTAAATTTTTGCATTAATAATGCACTTCCAAAACACCTACACAGAGTGTTAAAGCACAGGGAAGAAAGGTGTTCCACAAATACAAATGAATATAACTAATGCTGAACTATCATTCACTGAGTGACAAAGCAGATAAATTTCTGAGGGAATAACAATCCTATGTATTTAGGTTCATTAGGTTTTAGAAAGGAAGCAGTAAATCAATTAGATGTCATCAGCTTTGGAAGTGAAATTTATTCTGAATATGAGTATGATGATAATTCAACAGCAGCTACTCTGTGCGGAAGTCAATATTTGTAATCAGCATAACCCCTCTGGTTCATCCTAGACTGCTTGAGATAAGTGTTTTGCTTACAGTGTGTTTGGCTGATTATGGAGTGGCTTTTAGAGGACAATTTTTAATTAGCAAGTACCTCTAGGTAATCTGAATGCCTGTCATTTTAGAGAAGAAATTGTATGGTAGTAGAAGAATGACAATCACTCAGAGGTAAACAGTAACAAGGAGAAGCCTCCTGTAAGCCCCCAGTTAATGAACATCTTCAAACAACCTCAGCCCCAAGCTCCTGACAGATAGAAGCAAACATCAATTAAACATCAACAACCACACATACTCTTAGAATATGAGACATTGGTCCAGGCCCCTACTCAAAACACTTTAGAAACAGGACACTTTAAAATAGTACCCAGATAATCAGATGCCCCAAACAGAGAATAAACTGGAAAGTGATGGATTTAAGTCCCACCAAATTTAGTTATTCTCTTTCCCTACCTTCCATGAGCCACTAAATTTCTTCACAGAGATGACACAATGAATTCTTTTCTCTGCTTCTCAGAATCATACCAACTACTTAAGGGACAGGTTTTGCTGTTACTGATCTCCTTCAAAAAAGCAACAAAGGGAAACTGGCAGGGGAAAAGCTGATCTTGGCGGGCAGCAGCACAGTCAATTACATTTTGTCTCTATGGGGCTCCACCCACCCACACAAACACTTCCAAGTGGGCACAGCCTTTCAAACACAGGGAAGGCAGCCCTAATTAAAAAAATTAGCAAACATGAGGAAAAAAGTTGATAAGGAAAAAATGCATCTCCCTCATTTGCTCCCAACCCATGTGGAACTCTGTCTCAATCTCCAGGGAAGAGAAGCTCTAGGAGAGATTATGGGTGTGCTGTGCCTTAATGAGAACCTGTATTCCTACAAAGCAAATTCTGGGAGTCAAATTCTATTTTAATGAAACTGGAGAACTAGCTATTTAAAGAAGCTCTAAAAAGAACCACTCTGAAAAGTAAATATTCAATCCCTAAGTAATATGTTAATGTCTACAGTTTAATATATTGGGTTTGCTAAAGGAGGCTATAATTATGAAGAAACCCACAGCCTATCCCACTTCAGTCCTTTATAGCAATCTTGAGAGTGAAGGAAAAGGTTCCTCTGCCCTGCTATGTTCAAAAACATTGACACCTATCTACAGAGCAGTGCCTGGCCAAGAATTAGTGAAATTAATCATGCAGGTACAGCCCTAAGACACACCCCTGGGGAGCAGAATACACAGAACAGAAAAACACAAAGACACACAGGTACTAGCAAAGCCTTTGTTCACAAAGCAGACCGTGCTTGGAGAGTCCACACTGAAATCATAAAACTGTGGCACACACTTCCCCACCACTGCAGGGCAGCCTGTGCAATTTCAGAGATGTCTTTCTGGTCCTTGGCAGCAGCCTGATGCTGTGTTTGATATTTAAAAAAAAAAAAAAAATCATTCCAAACTGCCATGTCCTCATTAATTTTGGTGACCTTGAGTTGTATTAAATTTCCTCAAATTATCTCAAAGCAATTCCACAGTGAGTAATGCACACTTCCTTTTTCCATTAAGAATATAAACAAAACCATGCCAGAGTCCGGCTCACATCAAAACCATGCATTTATGCTAATTTGTGGGGGTAGGGGAAGCCTTAAACGCATGAAAACATTCAGTCTAAAAACTTTAGGCTACACTTCTTCAAAGAAGTGCACTGACTAGTCAAGCAATTTATATAATTCAAAGATTTAAGAAAAAAAGAGTTCAGTCCATTTCTAGTACTCAAAGGATATCGAGAGGATTCTTCCAGCCTGCTGAGAGATCCACTATGGATCTCTGAAGTTATTTCAAAACATCTTTCCTGGGCAAGACAATAACCCGATGCATACATGTAGCCCAAATGCCTTTTGATTACCTTTCAGTTACTTAAAAACACATTTAACACACACAAAGCAGCCACAGAGCTAGAAAGTGACACAGCTCAAAATATTTTACTTGGAAATCTAAGGAGACTTGGCAATATGGAGCTTAATTAAGACAAAATAAGGAAGAGAAGGTGAACAAAACATTCAGGACTCCAAGGACCAGGGCCACAGGAGACAACTCTCTCTAAAAGGCAATGCAGTGGGGCCAGGTCCAGGGACTCAGCACCAAGCACAACAAAGGCACTGGAGCCATGTTCACGGAATCCATCAAGAAACCTAAATTCTAGCCACAGCTCTATGGGAAACTGGCTGCATGACCTTGGTCAAATCAGTTCTCCCTCTGCTTCCATTACCCCTCTTATACTTAGGCCAAAAGAGAGACAGATCAGAATTCATCTTCAAGATCCCTTCCAGAGTCTATGACAGCAGTTCCCAAAGGGTGGTCCTGCGACCCCTGGGATCTTCAAGACCCTTTCAAGGGAGCCACAAAGTCAAAATCATGCATGGGTTAAAGAGCCATTCAAAGTGCAAGATAGACTAATGGATTTTAATATAACAGAATACAAAAAGTTCCTTGATATAGTTTGAAATTCCATATTACAGTTAACCTTGAAGAAACAACCACTTGTCAGAGTTTTGGTACAGTATCAAAGAATACCCACAATTATCTGAAAAGGCTGCTAAAACACTCCTCCCTTTTCTAACTACATTCTTCATCTACTTTAACAATACAGTAAGTCAACAAAACAATAAATGCAGAAGCAGATTTGAGAATCTGTCTATTCAATCAGACATTTTCAAATTTTCAAATGTGTAAAACAATTCTACCCTTCTAATTTTTTCATTTTGGAAAATATAGTCATTTTTCATTAAGATTTATGTTAATACATTATGTTTATTATATTTTAAAGAAATTGATAATTTTAAATGTCTAATACAGTGACTATTGATCATTATAACCCACATAAACAAAAGCTTTTTGGGATCTTCAATAATTTTTAAAGTATAAAAGGATTTAAGACCAAAAAGTTGGAGATCTATGGTCTTAAGAGTCCCTATTTTCAGGTATCATAAAGAAAAGCTAGCATTTAAAAAGAATGTAACAAACAGGACATTACATAAACATAAAACATTTAATTTAATGCTGTATTCAAATAAAAAGTACAAGATTAATCCATCAATGATATACACAGGTTATTTTACAAATGTAATTAACCATCAAGGGCAAACTTTCTCAGTAACTGAAGTTAATATTACATTTGAAAAGTCAAAATTTTACTTTTATCACTGAATCTCTGCTATTCACATGCCCTTTAAAATGGCCAAGGGCTGAGGTTCCCTGTGCTTGCCCCCAAAGCTCCCCTGACTTAGGTCTATCACCCAAGAGGTCACTGAGCAGCATATCCCCGCAGGGTTATCCCAGGCATTTTGATAAGTAGGAATAAAACTCTAGAAGGTCACTGCTGAGGAAAGTAAATTAAAGACTCATTTCATTCTCCATGGAGTCACAGCTGGAAAAAAAGGGGGAGAGAGGGTGACAAACAATTGAGTGAGGAAGATATGAGCTCAAGTAGGAGTGACAGCTTTGGCTGTGAGTAGGCTAGGTGACATAGCCACTGCTGCCCAGAGGGACCTGGGCTCTGAAAAATTCTCTTCCTCTCTATCAACACACACACACACACACACACACGCACGCATGCGTGCGTCACATGAACATTTTAAACCATCAGTATAATGTGAGGGTGATTAAAAAAAAGAAGAAGAAAGTAAGGTCCCAAGATCTCTGAATACTGAGGATGAAACAAGAGTAAAAGCAATTTTGGCTAAATATGTTGCCATTCAATTTGTAAGCCCTATATCTCTTTCCACCCAGCTCTCAATTCTTAAAGTGGAGATGAGAAAGATAAGGGCTTACAAAGCAGGGGCATGTTTGGCCTACTTTCCCTAGGTTTCCCGAAGCTCAGGCCAGCCCTAAGTCTGGATCAGCCTAAAAGCAGGCTGGATTTATCTACTAGATGGTAAGATTGAAGAGGCTTGGAGAGAAGCCAAACCGTGGTTGGTGTCCCATCCCTCCAACTCCCACTACAACCACCCCCATACCCCCTCACCAGTCTCTTCCCAAAGCCCAAGCCCTCTGATGCTCCTTCCTTCTCCTAGGAGTTCTATCATTGAGCCATGGAGCTCATGCTGGATGCCTACACACCCAGACAAACACAAGCTGAGCAGAGAGGGGATGGTTTGTCCTTCACAGCCCTCCAAACATTCACACAAACTTTGGTGAAGACTTTTCTGTATCTAGTCAACCTATCCACTAGACACAGTCCTGAAAAACTCTGTGCCAGTAGCATTTTGACAAATCAAAGCTTTTATTTATTTATTTTTTAAGATTTTCTTTATTTTTGAGAGAGAGGAAGAATGAAAGGGAGCAGCAGACTCCGCAATGAGCAGGAGCCCGATGTGGGGCTCAATCCCAGGACCCTGAGATCATGACCTGACCCAAAGGCAGATGTTTAACTGACTGAGCCACCCAGACGCTCTAGCTTTTTTTTTTTTTTAAGATTTTATTTATTTATTTATTTGACACAGAGAGAGAGATTACAAGTAGGCAGAGAGGCAGGCAGAGAGACAGGGAGAGGAGGAAGCAGGCTCCCTGCTGAGCAGAGAGCCCGATGCGGGCCTCGATCCCAGGACGCTGAGATCATGACCTGAGCCGAAAGCAGAGGCTTTAACCCACTGAGCCACCCAGGCGCCCAGAAGCTCTAGCTTTTAAAAATAAAATACTATAACAGGAACTCTACATAAATCCTTCTATAATACAAATAATAACCACAATTTTCTGAGTTGATATTGATCACTTTAGCTTCTCAATTGTCATTCATTTTAAAATAGCTACAACTGCATGGTATACAGATTGCATACTATGGTTTCTCCTAAATTGGCATCAACTACAAATAAAAGTTTTAATGGCTGACTACTATTTTGTGACATATACTCATATTTTCAAAATAGTCTACAGGAAAAATTTAATATACTAACATCAGTGTATTCACATGGTGACTCAAGTTTTTCACTTTGGCTTTGCCAAGTGACTTGGGCACTCTGTGTGGTTAGCTCCTTAAAGACATAGGTAAACTCTTCTTAATATCTTTCTTTTTTAAGTAGGCTTCACACCCAACGTGGGGCTCAAACTCACAACCTTGAGATCAAGAGTTGCATGCTCTACCAACTAAGCAAGCCAGGTGCCCCAATATAGGCAAACTCTTCTGGCTCTACTTTTCATCATTCTAAAATAAATGGTAATGCTAATCAGGTGCAGGCCCCTATATGGTGCCTTTGATACAAAACAAAAATATATTTGGTCTCTCCCTGGTTCCTGGCAGAGTTCCCCAAAACCTTGGAATTTTCTGAGTGAAGGAGTATCTTTTGTTGTTTACACTAAGCCCCCTTTTGATCACACTTGAATTTGTGCCAATGAAGCGACTTAGGGTGGGGGCCCCCAGATAGCCTCAGGACATCCTGGGTGGCTCAGTTCCTTAAGCCTCTGACTCTTGATTTCGGCCCAGGTCATGATCTTAGGGTTCTGAGACTGATCCCCGCGTCAGGCTCCCTGTGTAGGGGAAAGCCTGCTTCCCCACTCTCCCTCTGCCCCTCACCCCACTCATGTGTGTATAAGTGCTCGCTCTCTCTCTAAATAAATCTTTAAAAAAAAAAATGTCTTTAGGGGAAATACACAATGAAGTATTTAGTGGTAAAAATAAATAAAAAACCTTCTAAAAGACAGTTTAACAAGAGAATAAAATAATCTATTCCCAGTTCTCCAAAAATTTAAATACTTAATAAGTACGAAATATTTCAAAGTACAGATTTGAAAGATTACCTAGGTGAATATTCTCTATAATTATTTAGTAATAAATTAGTATGAAACTTCCTTTAAGAGACAAAAATGTAGGGTTAAAAGGGCTAATTAAGCCTCCCAGCATCCCTATGTGCAAACAGGATGTCCTCTTGGTAGGGGACAGACCTCTCTCCCTCTTCTCCTGAGCCCAGCAGGAACTGGAATCATCTCTGAGGCAAGTCTCACCTGCGTTCCCCCTGGAAGGCTCTAGGTCTAGTCAATGTCATAAAAAAATAGCACCCCACAGGCAGGTAGAAATTGGACTCACCAGCTCACCCTCCCTCTTAGTATAGATGTGGCCCAGTTCTGAACAGTCTTCTAAGGAGACTTACGTAATCTATCTAGATTACGTGTTTTCTATCTAGATTACGTGTTTGGGTAATTCAACCTGTACCCAGTTCTTAGGCTCCTACACACACACAAACACACACACATGCTCATGTAAGCATATATGTATGTACTTAATCATCACAGAAAGAAGTAGCTTAAGAGTCATACCACTGAACCACTACTTAAGTACACTTGCCCTATGTCTTTCTCTGGTCTAACATTGGACATGAATATTAACAAAAACAATGACATCGGAAGATTAGCAAAAATAAGTGGGAAAAAGAGTATATACTTGACCTAAAGCCAATATAGTGAAGTAGAAAAAAAGCTGCTTCTTTCAAACTAATACTTCCATATCTTCTCTGGGGAAAAGCATATGGAGTCTGGACAAAACTCAGGCTATAGATTTTGCACGTAAGAAGAGAACCTACAGGAAAACCTCATCACTATAAACAGAAGATAATGGACGTTGACCCTTAGGAAGAAGAGCTATCTCTCAAAGACTGAAACATGGTTTGTGTGGATGCACACACCAAACCAATTATCTCTCATCACTCTTCAGATAAGATGCTTACTCCATGGAGGCAAGGCCATAACTCCATTACACAATATAGGAGGTACAGAGACCAAAATATTCACACAAGAATCTTAGGGCCACGATACTGTCTTGGTAGATGGGACAAAGGGCACAGACTGAGATGAACAAAAAGTCTGAGGAAATAATTTAAAGAAAAAAAGTAGCCGATAGTCTGTAGAAAGAATGGTCAAGGAAAAGACAGAAAGGTTAGCGATTAATTAGTCCAAAGCCTACGTATGCTATAATAAAGACACTATGCCAGGCCTTGCAGGAGTGATACAAATACATGGCTCAAAGAATGATCAGAACAAGAAGACATAAGACTATCTGACTCCAAAATAGAAAGAATAAATAACAATCATTTTGGGACACTAAAGACGTCTGCAGCATTTGAATAAATAACAAATATCAAGTCAATCTAATCATAATTTAAAATGATATCCCTAATAGAAAAATGAAAAATGACACTTTTGTCACACCAAGAAATTTACAATGCATTATTTCCCTTAATCACACTACACATTTGCCCTAAATACATTCACACTCTCTTACTTGATCCCTGGTGCCCAAGATACTCATTCCCCCAAGTGCATTTAAGGGTACAATCTAGGCCTGCATGGCTTCTCTCTAACCAGGGTGAGGCTGCCCTGGAATTAAACCGCAAGCCTCTGCCACATCAGCACTCACAACGCCAACCTACAACAGTTGGCAACCACCATCCAAGAATAATCTAGTTGACTGAGAGTGAGGAATAAAAGTGGAACACCTAGAGACAATTGCCAAATCTCAAGGACAAAGACTCCATGCCTGCATTCAGCCAAGATTGAGGAAGTTCCAATCTTCTGATCATTTAGTCAACAAGTAGTTACTCGTCATTCTTGTAGCTTGTTCTCAAGTGGACATTGCCCCAGCACCATGGCCAAAACAAAAATGCACCAAAAAAAAAAGAAAGGGAGTGAGTGAGTGAGAAAAAAAGGACAGGATCAGGAGCTAATCCTTCCTCCTGCCCACCAAAGCAAGCAAAAATGAGTGCAACTCACTGCTATATCACAGTGATGCTGAACGAAAGACCTTGCTAAAAGTCAATGGCGGCATCGGCAGAAATGCAGGGCTAGAGGCTGCCACTCAACCAAGTTATTCGAGCAACTACTGAACTACTACCATCACAGGTAGTTCCAGAATCTCCTAATCATCTCTCCCATTAACTAAAGATAAAAAAAATAGTGGCTTCCTTAGGAAGTAATTCTGACAAGTGGGCCTCTTCGCATTCCAAATGTCCCATTTTAAAGTAGTGCTACTCTTAATAAAGGTGTTACGATTATTTTTGCACTAGTTTGGATATGACATACTAGGCAGGCCTCTACATATGTGTATATACATATTTTTTAAAAAGATCTATTTATTTATTTGAGAGAGGTAAAGAGAGCATGCACGTGCATGTGCAAGCTGGGGAGGGGCAGAAAGAGAGGGATAGAATCTCAAGCAGACTCCCAGCTGAGCCTGGAAGCAATGCAGGGCTGGATCTCATGACCCAGATATCATGACCTGAGCAGAAGTTAAGAGTCAGAAGCTTAACTGAGCCACCCAGGTGCCCCTATGTATATTTTGGACTTGATATTAGTATTATACAAGCTGTAGTTTACTCTTTACAATGAAGCATTGAAAATGTAATAATAATAAATACCATATTTTGAGCTTGGGCAGACTTCTAAAAACTGCCACTAACATAAAAGTATGGAAAGAACCTGTGCCGTTTTACAAATGCCCTTAGTGTTGTGGTTATCTTGATCAAGAACTACGAAATACATTCCATTCCAAATTTCAGAATTAGTAAAAACCAAGGTTTAGTGTGCTATTTTATAGCATCCCTACTGATTACACTTTTGCCCCAAAGCCTATAAAATTATTATCTGCAAAAAAAATTATTAAGTAAGAGTGAATACTTGAATACTGGGTGTACAAAAGTCATGAAGGTAGGCAGCACCAGAAGATGATGCCAGGTTAACAGTTCTAGAGCTTTCTAGTAGAAACCAACAAGGTAGCACCACAATGACCAAGGTCCATCTAACAATTTGGACAAGGGCTTTCCTGCTTGGCACCTTGGCAGACAGGAGATCCTGCAAATTCTCCCACTGCAAAACACCTAGAAATATGAATAAAATTATATACAACACATATCCATTATAAATGCACAGCTTTTTTCACAAAAAAAGTAATAGAATAGACCAAGGACCAAGAATGAAAGGAAAACTGAAAATATAGATAAATACTCTTGAGAGCTGACACTATGTCAGTCCTAGAAGAAGAGGGTGCCAATCTTATTGGTGGGTGGAGGTCAGATAAGAAACAATGCCTTGTGGTTCAAGGAAGCTAAAAACTAAAGACTGCAAACTCTAACATAAAGACAGGAACTTAAAGGGCTATACTCTCTGTAAAGTGTAGTGTAGAAAAAGTCTAACCACCAATACAGAAGACAACATAAAAGCTTATGTCAACCTAGTTTGGAGGAGGGGAAAAAAAATATCCAATCTACATGGTCCAAGAAATTAATCAAAACTAAAGTGACCCAAGGGCGCGGGGTGGCTCAGTCAGTTAAGCATCCGACTCTTGATCTCAGCTCAGGTCTTGACCTAAGGGTCATGAGTTCAAGCCCTGCATTGGGCTCCACACTGGGCATGGAGCCTACTTTTAAAAAGTAGGGGGAGGGGGAGGCACCTGGGTGGCATAGTTAAGCATCCAACTCTTGGTTTCAGCTCAGATGGTGATCTCAGGGTCATGAGATCGAGCCCCGCTCTGCTGAGTGCAGGCCCTTCTTAGGATTCTCACTCCTTCTCCCTCAGCCCCTCCCCCTGCCCAAATAAAAAAATAAATCTTTAAAAAAAAGAAAAAAGGAAAAAATAAACTAAAGTGGTCCCAGGCAAGTGATAAACATTAGTCGCCTAGAAGTAAATGTAAAACATCTCTGGGACATACCTCTACCTGGGCCACATAAGACTCACAGGTAAAGCCTTATTGAAGATGAACTCACAATCCAAAAGTACAAACACATAAGCAACTAACCAAACAAAAGCAAGAGCCAACAGGGTAAGACTAAAACTAGTTTACTAAAAACTTCTGATAATAAAACTACCAGATTAAAGGAGATAAACTATATACTATCTGAAAAGAGGAAGAAAAAACTTTCATAAAGTTTAAAACCCATTCATGATGACAAAAGCAAACAAACTCTTCACAAACCAGATGAAAACTTCTTCCACTGGATAAAAGGAATCTACCAAAAGCCACAACACATTTAGTATGACTAGGAGCATACACTACAAATTCAGGTACGAAATATGGTTGCATGCTATCGATATTTTTATCAACATCAAGTTGGTAGAGATTTTTTTTTTAAGATTTATTTATTTACTTTAGAGAGAGAAAGAATGAGTGCAAGTGGGGGAAAGGGCAGAGGAAGAGAATATCCAAGCAGACTCCCACTGACTGTGGAGCCTGACACAGGGCTCAATCCCACCACCCATGAGATCAGGACACTCAACCAACTGAGCCACCTAAGAGCCCCCAAGTTGTTAGAGTCTAACAAACAAGACACATACATACACAAAGCATAAAGATCCTATCAAAGAAAGAAAATTGTCAACAATACAGGATCCTATTTATTCCACATAGAAAATCTACAGTTAAACTACTATTAGAAATACAGGAGAACTTAGGCTGTTAGATGAAAGGCAGTTAGATGAAAGAACAATATAAAAAATCTTTCTTCTTTTTTAAGATTTTATTTTTATTTATTTGAGAGAGAGAGAGGGCACACATGAGCAGGGGGAGGGGCAGAGGGAGAGGGACAAACAGACTCCATACTAAGGAGGGAGCCCAACATGGGGCTCTATCCCAGGGCGCCAGGATCATGAACTGAGTAGAAGGTATGTGCTTAACTGACTGAGGCACCCAGGTGCCCCAAATCTATCTTATTTCTATATGCATTCAAAACCCATTTAGAAAGAAAGTATAACTTTATTTTTTTATCTTATTTTATTTTTTTAAGATTTTATTTATTTGACAGAGAGAGACACAGCGAGAGAGGGAACACAAGCAGGGGGAGTGGGAGAGGGAGAAGCAGGCTCCCCACCAAGCAGGGAGCCAGATGTGGGGCTCGATCCCAGGACCCTGGGATCATGACCTGAGCTGAAGGCAGATGCTTAATGACTGAGCCACCCGGGCGCCCCGAAAGTATAACTTTAAAGATATTACTTAGAATAGCAACAATAACCACATTATCTGGCAATAAATGTAGGGAAATATATCTAAAACTTTTGTGGTAAAAAGTGTAACAACCTCACTCAAAGGGACCTAAGTAATCAGAAAGATGTGATATGTTCTATGATGAAGACTTACATGTCAATTTTGACTATGAACTCAATGCACTTCTAATCAAAATCCCAAGGCACAAAATGCATGAACTCTAAAGGGAAAGATCAATAAATTTCACTACATCAAAAATGACAATGTCTGCACAAGAAAATATCATAAACAAAGCAAAGATAATCCATAGTCCGGGGGATATGTGCAGGCATAGAACCAGTGAAAGGATTAGTATCCACAATATATAAGGAACTCTTAAAAACCAGTAAGAATGATGATTCACAGACCTGTATCCCTGGGGCAAATAATACTTTATATGTTAATAAAAACCAAACCAAAACAAAACAGTAAAAAGATAAAGGATAAGACTAGGTAACTCTTAGAAGAGAAAACTCAAATGATCAAAACACATTTCACACACATTAGATAAAGTTTTTGTCACAGTCTGACAGTACAAAGTGCTGGAGGGGCTACTAAGTAAGGGTTCTTACAGACAACTGGTGGGAGTAAAAATTGATACTTAGAATAACTGGAAATATCTTGCGAGGTTAAAGATACCCCGCCCTATGATTCATAAATTTTGCTCCTAGGAAAATTCTAGAACAGGTATACGAAGAAATTTTGAAACTATGTTCTATCATTGTAAGGACTGGTGGGGGAAAAAAAGCAATCTAAATACTCATTAATAAGAAAATGCACAAAACAGGGCACCTGGGTGGCTCAGTCAGTTAAGTGTCTGCCTTCGGCTCAGGTCACGATCCCATGGTCCTAGGATCGAGCCCCGCATCAGGTGCCCTGCTTCTCCCTCTCCTGCTCCCCCTGCTTGTGCTCACTCTCTCTCTGTCAAATAAATAAATAAAATCTTAAAAAAAAAAAAAAGAAAGAAAGAAAATGCACAAATATATACCTCTCATGCAATGGAATATGGTACAACTTGAAATAAATGAACTAAAATATAACATAAATCAATATAAACTTCAACGACATAGTAAGTGAAAAAGTTATAAAAAGATAAATACAAGATAATAACCATTTATATAAAGTTTTAAAATACACAAAACAACAGGGGCACCTTGGTGGCTCAGTCATTAAGCATCTGCCTTTGGCTCAAGTCATAATCCCAGGGTCCTGGGATCAAGCCCCACATCAGGCTCCCTGCTTGGTGGGGAGCCTGCTTCTCCCTCTCCCACTCCCCCTGCTTGTGTTCCCTCTCTCACTGTGTCTCTCTCTGTCAAATAAATAAA
>LNAC01000008.1:2046991-2069512 GCA_002007465.1 Ailurus styani
TAAAATTTTTTTAAAAAATGAGATATATATATATATATATATATATATATATACACACACACATATATATAAAAAACAACACTCAATGTTGTAAGGAAACATACATGCAATAAAAGAAGGAAAACATGCATGGGAATAATATATAATTCAGAATAGTGTTACTGCTAGGGTACGGAAGTAAATGGGACTAAGAAGTTAAATATCTTCACTCTGGTTTGTTTTTTTAAGTATGAATATCTGAAGCAGGATTACGATATATTGAGATATGATAAAGCTGGAGGATCAGAAGCATTTTTGTTATATATTCTGAATACTATTCTGTATGTTTGAAATAAACAAAATGAACAATAACCAGTGATCACCCAAAGTAATAAATAAAAGTTCTGACAGGCAGCCACCCCTAAAAGTCATTTTTTGCATTAAAAATCGGTTTTAAAAAAATCAGTTCCAGGGGCACTGGGTGGTTCAGTGAGTTGAGCATCTGACTCTTGGTTCTGGCTCAGGTCACAATCTCAGAGCCATAGGATCGAGCCCCAAGTTGGGCTTCATGCTCTCAGCATGGAGTCTGCTTCTAACTCTCCCTCTGTTCCTCCCCCCTCCCCTGCTCTTTCTCTCTAAAATAAACAATAAAAATAAAATCTTAAAAAAAAAATCAGTTCCAGCTCTTAGGATGGAAACTTGGATAAGTGGAGGTTCATCACAACATTCCAGCTGGTGACCCAATCCTAAATCACCTTTATCAATTACTAAGGACATACGCTTGGGGCAATCTGATCTGCTGAGCTTCCATAGGCATGCCATGTTTCACAGACGATATCACTAATTAAAATTCTCACATTAGTTCTAACTGGATTAATATGTAATTTTTTTTTAAGTAACAAGATCAACATTTGAAGGACAGAAACACACTGTGAAGAAAGAACATACTTGCCAATTAAACAGTACAGCAGGCCCTGCTCTGCCTGTGCTAGACGGTGTCAGGTTGGGTGGGTGGGGGGGGCGCGGAAACTACTCTTGGGGAAGGACAGTCATCTGCCAAGGTACTTCCTCAAAGCCTCCTTTCCTTAAAAAGAAGACAACTGGCGCCCAGGGGTACAGGTGTTAAGCAACTCTACAGACAAAAGGCCTTAATCTCAATTAGAAAAGAATCATAAGGACTAAGGAGTTCAATACTTACACATGTTCCTGAAGCTCAATCCTGGCAACTTATGTTGGCTTCCCAGAGCATCTGAGACTGACAATTAGACAGGTGTGAAAGGCCTCTCTGTTCTCACCTCTAGACACTGCCTTCAGGGTTCCATACCTTCACTAACATCAACAAATGGGAATAAATAAAGCTTCTCTCATTTGGATTTGTACAAAGGCATCAAACACATGATCCTCAAATGAAAAATGTTTGGGTTTTTTAAAGACTTTATTTTTAGAGAGAGAAAACAAGCAGGAGGAACAGCAGAGGGAGAGGGAGAAGCAGGTTCCCCCACTGAGCAGGGAGCCCAATGTAGGGCTCGATCCCAGGAACCTGGGATCATGACCTAAGCAGAAGGCAGACACTTAACCCACTGAGCCACCCAGGCACCCTTGAAAAATGGTTTCTTGGGCGCCTGGGTGGCTCAGTGGGTTAAAGCCTCTGCTTTCGGCTCAGGTCATGATCTCAGCGTCCTGGGATCGAGGCCCGCATCGGGCTCTCTGCTCAGCGGGGAGCCTGCTTCCTCCTCTCCTTGTCTCTCTGCCTGCCTCTCTGCCTACTTGTGATCTCTCTCTCTCTGTGTCAAATAAATAAATAAAATCTTTAAAAAAAAAAAAAAAAAAAAAGAAAAATGGTTTCTTAACAGCATCTTACTGCAAACATACAAATAACAGGAACTATAGGCTCCTGCACAGCTGAAACTGCCCCATTTTAACTCTTTTTCCCCTATTAGAGTATCACATATGGACTAATTTCTTCAATAGACTATCTCTAGTTTAGACAAGAAACCAATATCCATACTGTACTGAATCCTAAGAATATTAATTACCCTCTTCTTTAGAGGGTTAAAGGAAAGAAAGACTCTGTGTTTATTTATTTTTAAGATTTTATTTATTTATTTGAGAGGGAAAGAGAGAGAGCGTGTGCTGGAGCAAGGGGTAGGGGGGAGAATCAAACTCCCTGCTGAGCAGGGAGCCCAGACACAGGACTCCATCCCAGGACACTGGGATCATATCCTGAGCTGAAGAGACACTTAACCAACTGAGCCACCCAAGCGTCCCTTTATTTCTTTTTATTTTAAGGAGGCTCCATGCCCAATGTGGGGCTTGAACTCAAGACCCTGAGATTAAGAAACATATGCCCATGCTCTACCAACTGAGCCAGCCAGGGACCCAGGAAAGGAAGACTCCAAGAGACCTCTTATACCTCATATCTAGTCCATTTCTAACTCCTTGCTCTGTTTACATTTGGTTGGGCATCCTAGATAACAAATCTCACATCTTCAGTTACATCTATGGAGGACTCCAAGTCTACTGTAATCTCTGCTAACTGTGGCCCACAGTAGGCATTTGCTTTCCTGTATAAGGCAGAGACAAATTCCTTCGTTGCTTTGGAAAAGATTCTCCTGGCCTGTAGATTTCCTGGGTCCTTACCAAGCCCTGGCAGTGGTTTCAAACACTTCAAATGACTTATTATCTATACAACGTATTAACACCAGGATAAAGACTCTAGAGCCAACTAACTCAAAATCCCGAAGAACACATCAATAAATGAATCGATTATTTAATTTTGCTTTCCAAAAGGTGTCTCCTCTAGGCTGCCTCTAAACTTGATAGGAAGTACAGTGATTCCCGCCCCCCCATCTGCAGATGGTCTTTCTTCGGACATATCATCAGGTCAGTAGTAGCCTAACGCTATATCACAGTGCCTACATCATTCCCCTCACTGCATCTCATCACACAGGCAGTTTATCATCTCACATCATCACACAATACAGTAAAATATTTTGAGAGAGAGGAGACCACATTCACATAATTTTTATTACAGTATACTGTTATAATTGTTCTATCATTTTTATTATTAAATCTCTTACTGTGCCTAATTTAGAAGTTTAAACTTTTTTGTACATATGTATGAGTAAGAAAAAAACACAGTACATATAGGGTTTGATACTATCTGCAGCTTCAGGAATCCACTGGGGCTCTTGGAATATACCCCCCCCCCAGGTAAAGAGGGGCTACCGTAATCGATTTTTAAGAAAGATTTGAAAATAACCTCATATTTAGGGAATTGAGAGGAACACTAGTGAAAGGAAAGGGATTATGATCTGTGGAGGACAAGATGATACTCTACCACCTAGTAACTAATCCTCCCAAACCTGAGCCTTTTCCAGTGTTAGGGAAAGTCAATACTTTCATTATCTGCAGACTTAACAATCAGTTAAAACTCACTAAATGTACTACCAAATGCTTACACACAGAAAAGGGTTAAAAAGGAATAACCCCTTCTCAGCAAAATGATAAAACAAATACTATGCTATTACTACATTCTAACTGCTGACCCTTGTGATTTTTGATAAACACACTGGAGCCCGGGGGCGGTAAGGGGGGGGGGTGCAGTGAAGACCATGACTTTATAAACCAAGAGGTGTTGGGGTTTTTTTTGGTGGTTTTTTGTTTTTTGTTTTTTTGGGTTTTTTTGGTTTTTTTTACAAAAATGCACATTCTCTGGGGGTGCCTGGGTGGCTCAGTAGGTTAAACATCTGACTCTTGATTTTGCCTCAGGTCATGATCTTGGGGTCACAAGGTCAAGCCCCCCAACAGGCTCTGCTCTCCTGTCCCTCCCTCTCCCTCTGCTCCTCCCCACGTGTGTGCGCACACACATGCATGCACACACGTGTTCCCTCTCTCTCAAATAAGCAAAATATTTTTTAAAATAATAAAGTAAAATGCACATTCTCTGGACCCTGACATAAAGAGGCTCTGAGATCTTGGATCAGGCTGTTCTATGAAGCTTCAGAGAATGACTAGAAGTCATGACTGAGAACTAGTACTTGGAAAGCTCAAATTCCATAAGAAACCAAAGCCATTACTTAAGGATACAGCCACCTAGGGTACTAGTCAACAAAGAATACTGAGTAGCAGTTAGAGGTCCACTAAGCTCAGTATTTAGCATACTGTAAGTTCAAAACATGGCGTGGGAAAAAAGTTTGCTGGAAGCAATGTGAAGATGGAGTAAAAGACAGGAAAGAGAGTGAGTTAAAAAGACAGAGGAAAGGCCAGACTTGAGAACAATTTGGGAGGTAAAATAAACAGCTAATGGAGTACTGTTCTTCAAGTCTCAATGAAAGAGTAAAAGACACGGAGGCTTCTCTTCCAGGTTTCCCTAACCAGTGCCTAGGGTGCTGCTGTCACCTCCTCCTCAGACACCAGCCCAGGCTAGTGACAGATGTCATGCATATCCCAGCTTTTACTACCAGCAATGTTGAAGAGGCAGTAAGTATAGCACAGGGCGGTGTCCAAGAGACCCAGGTTAAAGGCACCAGTTAACTGGAACAAATTATTTACCTTCTCCTCTTCTGGGGTAATGAACATCTACACATCAGGTGCAATAAGGGTTCACACAGCATATGACCCAGCAACACAGTAAGCACATAATAACCTAGCACAATGCAAACAAACCCTACATATATGTGAAACTTATTTCACAGTGTCTCTCATGAAAACACTAGTCTTATTGCAGCTCCAGCCCATCTGAAAACCCCAGTAGGTGAGACTGCCCAGTATACAGCAGTATGTTGGTTCTCGTATAGACAACCGATGTTCCACTTAGGGAGAGCCCGTTTTTCTTTCCGATAAGTGTGTAACATCTTCCACCACGATATGTGCTATCTGGTTTCCAAACAAATAAAACTGCTTTTGGAGAGCTCATCTCTTCAGACAGCAGCTGGGATACTGTACAGTTTTACCCAAAATTTAAGTAAAAAATTGGCCCCAAGCCCAGAAAATAGGCATTCCATCCAGACAAAACTGGATAAACCAAGTCTACAAACAATGAGTGAACAGAACAGTAGGGGAGAGAAGAACACGCAGACAGTGAGAATAACCCACACCAAAAGGCCCACTCATAGAAGAAGGCAACCAAATGGGCTCTGGAATATATCAGTTCAGATCTGCAGCCATCAGGTGAGGCAAAAGTTGCCAAGTGTAAAACACCAAAGTTACTAAATGAAAAATATCCAGGACAGAGATATTCTCCCTTTAAGCTAGAAATAAGATTTATATAAGTGGTAAGAACCAAATGTTCTACCCACATGAAGATTCAAGATTCCTTATGAGAAGATACATAGCTTAAGAGACATAACCTGGGAAAGGAAGAATATCAGCAGATACAAAATTTTAAAATATTAAATGTGAAAGAGTAACAGTTTCCACTTCAATAGACTATTGTATTAATGCTACTACTGATTTGAGTTCTCATAAGTAATACACTGATTTTATGTCTCACAAAGGCATTCTTTGCTACTTTCACTTATGGAATAATAGTATGAGAAGTGAGTCTTCAACGGAGAAAAACAAGCCAAAATGCCCTTGACGTGGAATTGTTCTTTAAGACGCTGCCATAGCACATGGTTTTGATTTAATTTTAAGTAAAAAAAAAAAAAAAAAAAAAATCAACCCTTCTTCTAAGCATCTAAAATGTTTTAAAAAACATTTAATCTGAAATATCCATTCTAGTGTCAACAAATGAAAAACAAGTCTACCAGGGGCCATCTGACAGATGAGACCAGGTCACAGGTCTCTCTAATAGCGGAATTTGGGCTAAGAGCACTGGTTGGGTCAATCGGGTAAATTCCAACTTGCCCTAACCAGAGCTCACAAAACGAACCTGGTAAGGTTCATGAACAAATAACTCTACCAATATGTGAAACAGATGGCTCTGTCAAAGAGGCTTCTAACCATTAGAGAAAGAGTCTGAGGACACAGAGAGCAAATTTCAGAGGAAGAGTTTCAAGACCATTTTTACAATATAATTTTGTGTAAAAAGCACCAAAAAAGCTTATTAATATTTAAGTCCCCATTTAAAAAATAACACTCATGCAAGTATTTATATATGCAGAGGAAACACACACACATGAGAAGGAGATGCACCAAAAGGTTAACCGTTTTTAACTTTGGATGGTAATTTCACCAAAAAAGTTTTCTTCTTCATTCTTTTGTTTTATAACAGATATGACTTTATAACTATAAAATCAGCATTTTGTATTTATATGTGTATTCTCTCTCTGTAAAGCCAAGCAATCAGCAAACCAAGTCTCCCTGGCCTCATCCCCGTCCTTAGTAGCATCATATTTTTCAGGCTGTGATTGCCCCTATTTATATCCACATCCAGTGACCATACTCTCATATTGCCAACAAAAATTCTCTGGGGCCTCATTTTAGCTAGGGCTCCCATGAAAGCCTAAAGCAAAAAACCATCAATAAAGTCACCCTTGAAAAGCCTTTTCAATTGCCCACATAAATACACTATAGTTTCATGTATGTGTTCCTGTAGACATATACACTGAAAATAATTCCAAAAGGTTAGAGTATTCAGAAATTAAATTCTCATGCGTTTTGCTACTTGGACCAGTCCAGTAATTTTATGAAGATTCCAGCTTGCAGGCCTTCCCTATTCATCCTCTTCCTTAACATTTCCAACAAATCTTTTTACATCAACAATTCTCTATGGCTCCCCATTATTATTATTCTCCTTCTTCTCCTTCTCTTCCTTCTCCTTCTCTTTTGGTAGAATACTTCCCAACTCATCACCACACCACCTAAACAATTTCTCTTCTGCTAATGGTCAAGAATTCTTTAAATGTACAGATTTTGTCACATTAACTGTAACAACACTGCCTGCATACACTGCCTGTGGGTACTCATTCACTGAGTAAAATGGTGAGTAGAAATTACCTCACTATTTAAGTCATTATTTCTTGCTCTTTTTTTTTCCTTTTGCAAAGAATAGTTCAATTTAAGGTAAAATGTTAGATGTAATTTCATTACATAATTAGTGTAACTTTTTATTGGGAGTGCAAAAAAGGGATCAGTGTTGGTGGGCCTACTGTCAAATCTAGTTAAGGACAGAGTTAAGATTATATTTAATAAGTACTTAATGAATGAGAGAGACCCCAAATGCACCAGAGTTCAGAGAAGGAAGCAACAACGTCTGAGGTTTAAATGCTGTTGGAGGGCGCCTGGGTGGCTCAGTGGGTTAAAGCCTCTGCCTTCAGCTCAGGTCATGATCTCAGGGTCCTGGGATCGAGGCCTGCATTGGGCTCTCTGCTCAGCAGGGAGCCTGCTTCCTCCTCTCTCTCTCTGCCTACTTGTAATCTCTCTCTGTCAAATAAATAAACAAATAATCTTTAAAAAAATAAAAAATAAATGCTGTTGGAAGGCTTTCTGGAGGAGGCACACCTTGAAACAACCCTGAAGCTCAGCAGAATTAGACAAGTGAGGAGGGAAGGAAAGGACATTCTCTGCACAGGAATCATAGCTTGGATCTGAGTAATATTGAAACAGCAGGAAGTGTCAAGTTTTCTGGAAAGGAAGATAAAACAAATCATCTCTGAATACTGATTAAACATCTCCTATTGACCAGTACTGGTAGGCACTGAAGATACACAGAAAGAATCCTGGTCATAGAGTAATGACTAGAACCCTCCAGGGATGATCCCATCAACTGACACAGATATGTAAGCATACATTGTGAGCATCTGGAAAGTACAACATATGACTAAGGTTCAACTGATGAAGGGATTAACATATCCATAGAATGGAATATTACTCAGCAATAAAAGAGAGTGAAGTACTGACACACGCTACAACATGGATGAACCTTGAAAACATCATGCTAAATGAAACAAGCCAATCAGATAAGGCCACATACTGTCTGATTCCATTTATTTGATATGCCCAGAATAGGCAATTCCATAGAAACAAAAAGTAGATTAGTGGTTACCAGGAGATAGGGGGAAGGGAGAATAGGGAATGATCATCTAATAAATATGGGTTTCTTTTCGTAGCAATGAAATGCCCTGAAATTAGATAGTGCTAATGGTTGTATAATCTTGCGAATGTACTAAAAGCCACCGAATTAAAGACTTAAAAATGGTGAAATTTATGATAGGCGAATTATATTTCAGAAAAATGAAGGAGTCAGGGCGGAGGCACCTGGATGGGTCAGTCGGTTAAGCATCTGACCCTTGGTTTCTTTCAGCTCAGGTCATGATCTCAAGCGCCTCATCAGGCTCTGCACTGGGTATGAGGCCTGCTTCAGATTCTCTCTCTCCCTCTCTCCCTCTGCCCCTTCACCCCACACTGTGCACACGTACTCTATCCCTCTCTCTCTCTCAAAAAAAAAAAAAAAAAAAAAAAAAAAAGGAAAAGGAGAAGGAAATGGAAGGAAGGAAGGACAAACTATGCCTCTACAGGACAGAGAAGGAAACAATTTTACCTGGAAAAACTGGGCAAGGCTTTCCAGAGCAGACAACAGATCTGAATGTTAAAGGACAGAGTCTGGGCAGCTCAGTCAGTTAAGTGCCTGCCTTCAGCTTGGGTCAAGATCCCAAGGCCCTGGGATCGGGTCCTGCAACAGGCTCCTTGCTCAGCGAAGAGTCTGCTTCTCCCTCTGCCTGACACTCCCCCTGCTTGTGCATAGGTTGGGGGAGTAAAAGGGGAGATTGCAAAAGATGAAAAGTAGACAGGCCAGATCCTGATCCAACAGTGTCCTGAAGACCTTGCTAAGGAGTCTGAACTTTGTCCTATACAAGGATTGGCAAATATGTGGCACTTGGCAACACTTTCCTGTCTCTATTTCTGGCAGACATAACCATTATGCTGTTGAGTGCTTCTCTGCTGAGCTCAGAAGTGGACTCAGTATCTATCTCCATGCAGTCCTCTCCATAGTCTATATGCCCCTAAAGAGAGCCACTGAGGATAACTGGCATCATCTGAATTCCCAAAAAGAGCGCTCTAGGGGTGCCTGGGTGGCTTGGTCAGTTAGGTGTCCAGCTCTTGATTTCAGCTCAGGTCATGATGTCATGGTGGTGAGATCAAGCCCCAAGTCAGGCTCCACATGGAGCCTGTTTAAGATTCTCTCTCTCTCTGTGCCCTCATCCCTCCACCCCATGCTTGCACACGTGTACTCTCCCTAAAAAAATAAGTAAAAAATAAAAATAAAAAGAACACTCTGGTGGCTGAGTGGAGGCAAGGAGATTAGGTAGAAAGCTACTGTAACACTGGGCAAAAGGTGGTGAGACCCCAAACCACAGTAGGGGCAATGAGAAAGGAGAAAAGTAGAAACATTAGAGACCGAGGAGACAAAACCAGTAAGGCTTCAGTAGCCAACCAGAGCCCCATGAAGGCAGCCTTGGTCACCACTATCTCCCCAGCATCCAACACAGTCCTTGGCACATAGGAAGGGCATATAAATATTAACAAAATTGTTAAATGTTTTATTGACATTCTCTCATTATATTTTCACAATAATACCACGAGGAAAGTAATGTCATCCCCATTCCACAAAGAAGAAATCTACGGTTTAGAGAGGTTAAGTGACCTGTCTCAATTATACCCAGCTAGAACAATAGAATTTGATTTCAACTTAGACTTCTAACTCCAAGCTCTTATCCGTGGCCCAGGTTTCCAGCTTGAACAATGGTGTAGGTAATATTGTTGTTAAATAGTAAAATGGCAGAAACAGCTGGAAAATGAATTGGGATCAGAGATACAGATTTAGGTGTTCCTGCCAAACTTAGGTAGCTGAAGCCCCAAATATGCAAGAGACTCAGGGACTATGCGTAGAGGGGGAAGGGTAGCCAAGAACAAGTCAAACCACGAGGGAGTGGAGAATAGCAGATTGCAGAGAAAGTCGGAGAGGCAGAGAAGAACCAGCCAGGGGAGGATGCTATTCAGGAAAGACATCAGCAAGATGGGCATAATCAAGAGTCAGATGCTACACAAATTTCACTGGAGGGGTCACTGGAACCACAAAGACATTTAGGGAAGGAATTCTAAAAGGAGTTGAAGGCTGCCTGGTGTTTCCATTTTAAACCTGGTGTTTTTCATGGCATCAGAATCTGAAGAGCTTATTAAAAATACATAGTTCCCCAGTTCCCACCAATAGTGATCTTGTATAAGTGACTCCGTCTGGTTAAGCCTCCGTTTTCTCATCTCTAAACTGCAAGTAATAGCATTGATCTCATAGTGTTACTCTGAAGACTTTACATGGTTTACAGAAGTCCCACAGGTGATTATGACACTATTTGAAAACTGGCTTTTAGAAATCCCAGCTACAGGAACCACAGAAGGATTCTTAAGTGGAGATAGATGGGCGAAAGGCAATCCTTCCAGAACTGCAAAGATGAGAGAATGGAGGAAGGAAAACCAGCTGTCACAATCCAGGACTAGACCTGAAGGGCTTGGGTTAAGGGAAAGGCAAAGAAACCAGAAAGAATGGAGCAGGGGTAAGGCATTATCAAGGAAAACTCAACAGAATTTTCTGCATGGGAAGGAAAGGGAGGAATTAAATAGGACTCTGAGGCTTAAAGTCTGGATGACTGCAAGGGCAATGGTATCCCTTTACCAAAATCAGGAAGATCAGGATAACTGGTTTGGGAAGAAAAAAATAAAGAAATTCATGCAAGGTATTTGGTAAGGGATGAGTGAAAAATAAACATCAAAGAGCTAAGTGGTAATAAGTATGTTTTGGAGAGGAAAGCAGTAAATCAATTAAGAATATGGGCTCTGAAAAAAATAAATAAAATATAAAAAAAAAGAATATGGGCTCTGAGATGAGATGGCCTAGGTCACATTCCGAGCATTGCAACTTTCTATCTAAAGGACATTGAAGAAGTTACTTAGTTTCTCTAAACCTAGGTTTCATTTATAAAATGAGAATTAAAAAGTGCATATCTCTTATAAGATTTTTTAAATTAAGTGAAAAAATAATTAGTGCATTCCTTAGCACATAGTAAGTTAGGTTTCAATAATTGTTGATTACCTTTAGCTACTCCATAATGACAACAGTGTTACCAGAGATGCTCTGGAGAAGCTAAGTCATATTATCCAAGAGCCAGAAAAATCTCGCAACTCTCAGACAGGACAGGAAAGCAGAGGATTCTTTGAATTTTGGAATCAAGGAATTAGTACCTAAATTAGGACCATTGTACCATTTCACAAGCTGGGCCTTCTTCGCTAATTACCGCATCCTTTGAACAACCGGGTTTAAAAACATTTCTGTAAATGTTCTTACCTTGAAACAAAGTCCACTTTAGTTCACTTATTCAATCAGTATTTATTGCAAAACAATCAGCACAGTGAATTGTGCTAGACACCATACGATGCAAAATTATACACAATGTAAATTGTGTACAGAAGATAAAAATAATAGTAATAAAATAAAACTTATGCAAATATATGAAACCAGGCATACTGTGAAATGTCACTGGTACACTGCCAGTCATGAAAGTCAGAAGAGGAAGGACTCACTTCCAATGTGAATGAAGCTGTCACCTGAACTAAGCTTACAAAGATGGTCATAATTTCAATGGCCAGAACGTAGGTTCAGGGGTAACATGAATATGACCAAAGGACACAATGTGAATACAGATGTAAAGCTGAAAGGAGCCAATAATTTGTTCCAGGAAGAACCAGAAATCAAAATCACCTGAAGATCTAGCCATGAAGTAACCAGCCCTACGTTAAGGACAAATGAGAGGGAAGAGTCACAGGGTAAAGCCTGGGTTTCCCAGGAGAGGGAAGGTGGGGGAAGCCAGAAACTTCTTTGGGGAGCAGAACGGTGGCTATGGTTCCACCTACGCTGAGGACATTTCTAAAACCACCTTCTCACAGCTGATAGGCCTTTAAAGTTGACTAGAACTTCATACTCTTAATTCAGACCTTCAGACCTTTTGACCAAGACCAAGAGAGGTGACTGAATTGCCCAAGCCATGAAGTTAGTGGCTGAGATGGAGTTGCAGCCCTGGTTTGCAGACTCAATTCAGTGCACTTTACACTCATCCCCCTGGTCAGACAGAAATGTCCAAAAGTCAGGAGAAAATGTGGGTTTGCTGCTTTGTAAAGAAACCACAGTTATAGGGATGCTTGGGTGGCTCAGCCAGTTAACAATCTGCTTTTGGCTCAGGTCATAATCCCAGGATCCTGGGATTGGGTCCCGCCTTGGGCTCCCTGTTCAGTGGGGAGTCTGCTTCTCCCTCTCCCTCTGCCTGCTCTGCCTGCCACTCCCCCTGCTTGTATGCACGATTTCTCTCTCTCTGACAAATAAATAAATAAAATATTAAGAAAGAAACAAACAAACAAACAAACCACGGTTATAGAACGGAGTCACTTGGACAGCCTGAAGTGGTGGGAGTGAAAGAGCTAGGTCTCTGAGGGCCGGGAGAAGAAGAAAACAACAAAATGGGTTACATCCATATCCAGAGGGACAAAGAGAAGGGCTTTTACAAAGGCACATCTGAGAATTAGGCAGAGAATCAAGACAGAGTAGAATCCTAGAAGACAAGGTCAGTGTTTCCTCTTCAGCTAAAACATATGTGCTCAAAAAATAATCTGTTGAATCAATGAATGGATGAATAAAGACAGAGTAAGACAAATATATTTGTGTCCCACACAGGTAAAGCATTGTGCTAAGCGCTTTATGTGGGAGTATGAGATAATCTCAATCTCACAACAACCCTATGAGATGAAATTATCATGATTATCCTCACTACCACTCAAGAGGAGAAAACAAGCTTACAAATTGCCCGAGTTAAACAGCAGATATCACAGAGCCAGGATTAAAAATCAAGTCCTGGGGGAAAAAAAAAGAAAGAAAGAAAAAAAAAATCATGTCCTGGGGCACCTGGGTGGCTCAGTTGGTTAAATGTCTAAGCTCGTCTCAGGAGCCCTGGGAGTGAGCCCACTTTGGGTTCAGCAGGGAGTCTGCTTCTCCCTTTCCTTCTGCCCCACCCCCCACTTGTGCTTTCTCTCTCTCTAATAAATAAAATCTTAAAAAATAAATAAAATAAATCAAGTCCTCACTATTCAGAAAATATTGTTTTTATTAGGGTAGAAATGGTAAGGTAACGATGTTTAAAAAACAGAATGTTCTTGGGGCACCTGGGTGGCTCAGGTCATGATCTCAAGGTCCTGGGATGAGCCCTGCATCAGGCTGCCTGCTCCGTGGGGAGTCTGCTTCTCCCTCTCCCTCTCCCCCTCCCCACTGCTCGTGCATACATGCTTTCTCTCTCTCTCAAATAAAATCTTAAAAAAAAAAAAAAGGAATGCTCTTATCAGTAAGAGATAAACACTCAGTGACAATGTCTAAGATTTAGCTTTGAAACATGCCCACAACAACCAAAAAGTGGGGAGGACAATGGAAAGAAAAAATTGGGGGAATGTTGATAATTGTCAAAATTGGGTGATGGGTACATGGGGTTCATATATTATATTCCTTGTTATTGTATATGCTTGAAATTTTCCATAATAAAAAGTCCATTCATGTGTGGCTTCCCTTCCCTGGGAAGTAGGGAATTGGTCAAAACAAGGGAAAACAAACATCAAGGAAAAAAACTGTTGTCCCAGCAATAAGGAATTCACCTCAGAGATAGTGTCCAGGAGAAATGTAAGACCAGAAGCCAGACCACAAAGCATTAACAGACATAGATAAAACAGGTGGTAAGGAAATGGCAGTAAAATTGCATTTTAGATAAGAAACAGGGATAGGAAGGAGAAGGCTAGGGTGGCATGAGAGACCAAGAGCTAAGTAAAGCTACTATGGTTCTATACATATATATAAAAACCAAAAGAGGAAAGGAGGTTAGGAAGAGGCTAGAAAGGAGACACTGATTAATCAACTAATTAATTAATCAATTAATACACACAAAATAAACACATGAAAAGTTGTTCCTCCTCCTCAGTAAGAAAATGTTATCTAGGCTTCAAAAATATTAGTTCAAAATTAGCTTCAAACTGGTAAAGGTTAAAAATATTTGATAATGTTCAGTGCTAAAGGAGAACTATAAATACTATATTTTCAGTTATTTAGTATTATCTAGAAAAATTTTAAACATGCATATCCTTTGACACAGAAAATTCACTGTAGGATTTCATCGTAAGTATACAAAGCACAGAAAGATGTATACAATGTATACAAAGAAGTATACAAAGATACATATATACAAGGATGCTTGTAGCTGCAAAGACAGAAACAAATATCTATCACCAGGGGACTAGAAAAATTGATACAAATATACAATATAATACTATGTAACTATTAAAATATATGATAGATCTGTGTATTAAACATGGGAAAATGCCCAAGGTAAAAGCATTAAATGAAAAAGTTATAGAAGAGTAGATACATTGTAATCGCACTTATGGAAAAAGGAATTACTTTACCTCTCTCTCACATACACATGCACCCATACACACGTTAGCAAACCCAGCAGGAAAAAATGTGAATAAATATAGACCGAATTCTTTTTTTTTTTTTTTTTAAGATTTATTTATTTGAAAGTAAGAGAGTGCACCTGCACACCCGCTCAGGGGACAGGCAGAGGGACAGGAAGAGGGATTCTCGAACAGACCTTGCCCCACACAGGGGTCTATCTTACCACCCCAAGATAACAACCCCAGCAGAAATAGACTGAGTTCTCAATGATGATTAACACTGAGACATGGATTATGGGTTCCTTTCCTTATTTAAAAATGCCTGGATTTTACTGTGCTCATATATTAGTGGTATTACTGGTATAATCATGGGGAAAAAAGTTAAAAATCGAAGACTTTCCAGAAGCAAGAGATTCTGAGCCCCATGTTGGGTACAGAGATTACTTAAAAAAAAAAAAAGGCACCTGGGTGACTCAGTGGGTTAATGCCTCTGCCTTCGGCTCAGGTCATGATCTCAGGGTCCTGGGATCGAGGCCCGCATCAGGCTCTCTGCTCAGCAGGGAGCCTGCTTCTTCCTCTCTCTCTGCCTGCCTCTCTGCCTGCTTGTAATCTCTCTGTGTGTCAAATAAATAAATAAAATCTTAAAAAAAAAAAAAACCATGAAAAAAGACAAAATGAGCTTTGGAAAACATCCAAGCAGTTGCTGAAGGAAATGGGATCCTGAGAAGGCAGCACAGGAGCACCATGAGGGGGCAGACAGAGCTCAACTCAAGTGAGGTACTGGGAACTGCTGTCAACAAGACATCCCATTTTCCTGACTCCCCAGAAACACTGAGAAGCCTAGGGTTAGCAAAAGAAGCCAGAGGAGAAAGGTTAGGTATTGGGAACTGCTGTCAACAAGACATCCCACTTTCCCGACACCCCAGAAACACTGAGAAGCCTAGGGTTAGCAAAAGAAGCCAGAGGAGAAAGTTTAGGGATGGCAAGACTACAAGGTCATCCAGGTAAAGGGTTCTCAGACCCAGGGAAGGCAACACTGAAACTGTGGGCTGTGGCAAACTGACATCCAAGCTAAGTGGAGGTGGGTGAAACAGGGAGAGATGGTGTGGGGGAGACAGTGGAACTAGAAAGCACAATGAAAGCAAAGAGCCTGAGCTCAAGTAAGAATCACACCTCAAGAATTCTTTCCCAAACTTCTTTTTTTTAAAATCCAATTTCTATACATCATCACATTAGGAGAAAGATCACTACTAGTGTCAAATATTGCAAAAACATCACCTGGTTCTAGGTTTTTGTCTTGAGCACTAAGTGATCTGTTAGGAGGGGGGGCTCCCTCTAGGTTCCTCCCCCATCCAGCCCTTTAGTTTCTGGGTTACCGTTAATAGAGCAGATGCCACTGCTCTGTGTGGCACTACCTTCTTTGTGTGTACCATTTACTGGCCAGAAGCTTGGAATAAAGAGCAACTATCCCCCCAAAATAAAGACCTAACAGTATCCTATGAGGACATAAAAGGGGTCCTAAGCTTAGGATCAGAAAATCTGGTGTCAAGTCCCAGCTTTTCTTCTCACTGGCTTTGTGCACTTGAAAGCAGGCCACTTCACCTCTTTGTGTTTGCTTCCTCATCTGTAAAATGGAGCTACCTGCGTCACAGGGTTGTTGGGAGGGTAAAGGAAAGGAAATGTATATGAAAGTGTTTTATGAACTATAATATGATAAGTATGCAAGGTATACCTATCATAAAGCAAACATTTTCATTTCTGCCTATATACAACTTTCGTCAATGGTGTTATAAGACCTAAGTGGGAGTTAGTACCACCAATGTATCTATGCTCGATGAAATGATCCTTATTTTTATTGCTTCTAACCTGTATATAATCAAAATCTCAACATGGCTCACAAAATATCTTCGACTTCACAGTTGCTTGCCATATCTACTGTCTTATACTTTGTCTCAGTTTTCTTTATCTCATATCAATTTTTATCTTTAACTATAGTTACTTTTCATGCTTTTCTTTTCTGAAGTCTGCTATGTTTGTCACCTGCATGAAAGAAGAACTGCATTATGTAGGTTTTAATAAGGTTCCTCACACCTGGCCTTCAGCAGGATTCCTATGTGATCTGATCAATCATAAGAATTAAATCAAAGTAATTTAGATAGTACACTCTCAAGTTACTTTACCACAAAGAACTAAGAGGGTGACTTAATGAATCAGCACGATTCCTTAATTTCTAGTTTAGTAACTCAGAACACATAGCCTCCTAACAAAGAATTAATTCATCAGTTTCAGTGTTACTACAGTATTAGGCTGAGCAAAGAACTAGTACAGATAATTTCATAGCCACTGAGTTCAAATTCTTGAATAAAGTTTGGGCAAATAATCTCATATCCTGAAAATGGTGATATTGAGCTCAACTCCCAAAGGTCCATTAAGTCCAGTAAGTCCAAAGATCCAGTAAGTCACACACCTGGTGTTAAATCCATTACCCACTCCCAAGCTGACCACTAGTTGTCTGGAGACCTTGTGACCCAAGCTGACAAGTCATTCTTCTTCACGCATGAGGAAATAGTGTTCACAGTAGTAAATGGCCAAAGGAAGAGCTAGATAATACCAATAAAAACTTTTATTTCTTCGAAAGCAAATTTTTGCAAAACCCACAGAAAGCAAGTAATAGCCCCCCAGCCTGAAACCATGAACATATGGAATTAAGCAGCACATTTTCAAGCAAAATGCTGCTTTTTGCAACCTGGAAGTACAAAGGCAGAAGAACTGTTTCAGCCAGGACCAGATGCAGCCATAAAGTCAGAACTCTCAACACACCACCAACTCCACAAGGAATGATTTCCTGTCATTTCATATAAGAGGTCAGTCATTTGTTCATTCAATAAACATTCACTGAGTAGCTACTCTGTGCCAGAGATGGTTAGATATTAGGATATAAGGATAAACAAGACAAGGGTGTGCTCTCAAGTAGGTCACAACCTAGCATGGAAAACACACAAATATACCAAAAGTTAGGAGTACAGTGTAATTATGAAAGACGCTTGGACAGAATGCCACACAAAAGAGAGGCATTCAGCTTAATCCAGAAGGAATCAAAGAGTCTCTTAAGAGATGGCAGTGCCTTAATTTCTGTTAAAGCAAACCTAGGAGTCAGAAAATCACTAGAATGGGGAGGAAAATTAGCAGGAGGATGAGAATGCTGGGACCCTCAAGGGGTTCACGATAACTAGAACCTCAAGCGCCAAAGGAATTGTGGCAGAGCAGGGACTAGAAGGGCAGATACAGAAGAGGCTGGGTCATAAAAGTCTTTGTGAGATGTTGAAATAGAGACATACCAGAATCTAGATGTTCAGTGTATTTTAAGGTCAAAAGAATATTATTTACTTTTAACTGGAGGTAGAGATCAGCCGGAATGGAGGGGAGATTTGACTAAGGCTGGAAGAGATTTAGGGCCAGTTATTTCTAATCAATTCTACCTGGCTCATACTTATTTTTCTCTTGACTTTTCCTGGCACAGTAGGGAAAAAATAAAACGGAACAATTCTGTAACAAAGGCTGTGAACCTCCTGTTCATCAAAAACATTTCTGAACAGAGTGCTATAGTCTATCAAAATAGCCCAAATTAGAGAAAGATGACAAATCTCTCCAGCATCTGGAGTCTTCCTGCAAAAAGACAAAACCAGGTTTCTGATAAGACGAAAGCTAGAGAAACATCCTGACCATGGCCTACGAGAACATCATGCTGCCTGGCATACTCTAGCACTCTTGTCAACGGGAATGCTTACAGTTCTCAAAAGAAGGACATGCCAAACAGTTACCTCCTGGCTTCTCCACAGAAACTGCCAGGAAAAAAAAAACCTACCAGTGCCAGAAATGACCTTGGACTTTATAGTGTGGACTCCTGCCCACCAGTACTAGATAACAACTACCTCAACAATTCTTACCTATCCAGACTGCAAACAGGTGGAGACAGCAGGCTGCCTTCCTCACCAAAGAAACTGAGTCCCTCATCTATGCACAGCACCCAGCTATATTCCTACTATTAATACTACTGAGAGTAGTGCCCCCATTACTACTTCTAACTACACTAACAGCTACTAACATCAACACAGTACTATTAACAGCAAGTACTGACCCCCCCCCACAAAGCCCTGTGCCTCATCTCCTGTCCTCAATACAATCTGCAGAGAAGTTCTATTAACCCCATTTTACAGATGAAAAATAAATAAATAAAATAAAAAAAAAACAAGGCTCAGAGAGGTTAACAGCTTGCCCAGGTCAAAAAGCAAGCAAGAGGTAGAAGTGGGGTGACTCTAAAGTCACGCTCTTCCTATTGTACTAAGCACCTCAGAATTTTTGTAAAGAGAGCAAAACCTCTAAGCCTTCTTCCCATGAGTTTCTGAAGTCAATCCATTTGACTAACAGGTAGTCAGAAATATTTTTCAGCAATCACTGTATTTTCAAAACAACATATGTCAACTAGTTTTTATTTTCTTTGATCAGGTGCATATTTTAGATAGAAAATGAAGGGTATTTCAAAGAATTTATTATGCAAGTGCCTTGATTTTTAATTTCTTCATTTATTTTTGGCCAAAAATATAAACACAGAGAAGAGAGGAAAGGACAGAATTTCATTCTACTAGATCAGAATGGAGATTAACAATTAAAAAAATTTCAAATATAATTTACATTATATTTCATGCAGTGAATATCAAGAGGCAAGCAATTTCAAATAGACTGAGTCTTACCTCAATCTTATTCCTCCTGTTCTAGGGGACAGCACTCCAAGTGATCAGCAGACACTCCCAGCCTACATACAGTGAACCAGACAAAGGGGGTAAGCAACACCTTCATGCTCCCAAACCACAGTGGAAAGGAAAGTGTGACGGCTTCCTGGGGAACCCAAGCACATATACAGTATTTATAAATCACTGTTCATCCAGACACACACAGAAACAAAATGTTACCTGTGATTTGTCTACAGAAATACTTAAAGTTAGCAGGTGCATTTAAATGAGATGATGTAAAAACAATCCCATACTAATGTGACTACATTATAGCTAACCTTTTTCATGGAAATATATTAAGATAATCAGTTTTCACTAGTCAAAATTAATACTGTATAAAAATTTCATTCAACAGCTTTACTGATTAAAAGCTTGATATATCTGAATCAATTCTTCCTTCATAGACCTAGAGCCACTTCCGAACTAAGAATTACTATTAAAATGTCAAAAATATCACCACTGTGGAAATGCCCAACACAGTATCTGGAATAATTCAACAGATACCAGTTTATGGAAGAATTAATGATTTAAGATAGAAAATTTTAAAAGAGAAAGAACTGCAGGGAAATACATTTTTTTTAAAGATTAAGGGGGAAAAAAAACAATTCCTATAACTATTAGTACAACTACAGATAGTCAGAATTACCTCACATTTCACCTGAAAATTTATAGTAGACTTCAGTACCTCTTAACACTCTCGATAAACTCAAAAGGTGCAATGATCCTGATACTGTTTTGTTTGGGGGGTTTTTTTCCATCTAGGGTTTGATACCTCATCCACATCAACTTTTGTCTGAATGCTACATACAGACCCTGGTGCACAGCTGCAGGCCTCAGAGTTGGGAGTTTGCATACTGCCTTTAAATAACACAGATGAGACACAGTGTACAGATCAAACTCATTGAAGGTGGATAACACTTCTAGTGAAGATAATGTCCTGTGAGGGCTCAAATGGCAGTCATTAAGATTTAAAAGATTCAACATAATGACTTCATGGCAGTAGGAGAAAATGAAGGTTCATGGATTCGGGGATAAGAAGAACATTTAACAACGTAAACTGTTAGGGCCTTCACATCCCCCTCTAGAGTTTTACACATTCAACAATGACACACAAATTAGTGAAAACAGGCTCTTAAGTTAATTTAGATTTATAAGAACTGGACTGAAACCCCCTAGAATTTACATATATTACAGTGTCTAAGTTTGTCTAGCATTACAAACAATAGCCACAGTGCTGAAAAGAAAGTATGAGTCACAACTCAAAAACAGGAGGAAAAAAAAAATGAACAGAAGAAAGCTTTGGATCCAAATACCACAAACAAATTCTGTTGTCAATGACAGCTACCATTCTGACCCGGAGTGAGAAGGAATGATTTCACACTACCTTCTACTCAGGAACAAACTCCTTCTGCCCCCCAAAGCCCTTTCCAGCCCCATCCACCTTGGTGCCCAGGCAGTAATATAGTCAGCCACATCCACTAGCAAGCACAGGAATTCTAACAGATCTGAGTCACCCACTCCCCCGCAGGAAGAGGTCATTCTCTATCGGGAAGCCCACTCTGTGAAGTTCTCTTGTTCATCTCCCAGGCTGCCACCACCATGGCCCACATAAAGCAGCCTACCAAACCCCGCAGCCTACCAACACTCCTCTACACTCCCCAAATCACAACTCCGGCCTCCTCCCAACACGGAGGCAGCCAACACTACTCACCGTGGCACTCCTGTGACCCTCAGTCCCCTGCCCAAGAACCCCTCAAGGCCAGGATGTATCTGGGCCCCGGAGAATCCAGCTCTTTGCTCAACTCCCCTGTGCCCAGCTGAGCTGCTGCCTTTCCAGGAACCAATCACTGGTTACCCCCAAGAAGCTAAACTCTTCGTGCCTCTTCTCCCCAGCCAGACCCCAGTCGGCCAAGTTCACAGACCTCGGGAGACGGGGTGGGGAGGGAGAAGACACATCCCGATGCGCCTTAGAGACCAGGCGCACTGAGGCCCCTAGGATTCCAATCGTAAGCCCCCCCACCCACATTCACCCCACTATGGTCAGCCTCCAGGGCGTCCGCATTAAGCGTCAAGAGCGCACACCACAGGAGTTAAGACTCCGTGCCCTATGACTCCCTTTCCCGGATACCAAGATACAAAATATAAGCCACCGAGGCCCAGGGTCGGGGCCAAGACCCCCTCTAAGGCTCCGGCCATTGGAGTTTCCCCATGGGGATCCAGCGCCCCCAAGGCCCGGACCGCTGGGACCGGCTTGCTGCCCCAGGCCGCTGAGCGCCATGGGCCCGGCCCGCGTCCCCACTCGGCCCCCTTTGTTGCGGGTCCCGGCGGCCCAAGCCGGGAGCCGGGGGCCGGCACCGGCNACTCACCTCCGGCGCCGCGGCTCCGGGCCGCGCGGGGCCGAGCAGGGCCAAGCGGCTGAGAGTCCCGCTGCTCCTGCCTCGGCGGCGTCTGCGGCGGCGGGGGCGGGGGTGGCGGCTGAAGCGGGAAGCGGCCGGCCAGGCCCGGGCGCCGCGGGGTAGCTCCGGCCAAGCGTCTGTCTTCTCCGGCGGCGGCGCTCGCAGGCTCCGCTCGCGGTCCGCGCTAGAATGCGTCCCCCTCCCGGCCCGCGCGCCCGGCCGCCCGGACGGGAACACGCGCCGCCGACAGTAAAGTTCCGCTGAGAGCCTCCCGGAGGCCGTTCTTCCCCAGCGCCGGGTGGACCGTGATTCGTCCCTGGATAGAGACATTTATGCTACAGATGACCGTTTCAGGAGTGAACGCGGCACGAAAATCCCAGGCCTGAATCCACCGGGGAACGGTTCGGGCTGGGTCCGACAGAGTGGGTTTGCACCCCGCCAGCCACCAGAGAGGAATGCTGGCCACTAAGTGTTTCAATTGAACCTGGGTTCCTCCTCGTTCCTCACTTAGGGGAGGCTTGTTAGGATTGAATGAGATGATGCAAGTGCCTGGCACGGAGATATGGGGTTCAACATTGGGGGCCGATCATCGATGATTGCTGCTATTAACTACCGTCTCATAAAGAGGTTGTGTGCACAGCCCTCAAGGACCCTTGAAATTGATGAGCACCACGTAACTCTCGAGTTTCCCCCCTCCACTCCCACCTCCTGTCAGGTTTCCTGTTGACTGAAGCTGTCTTCAGAATTCCCTGAAAGAAAAGCGGGGACAAGAAAGGGCTTTCTTAATCACTGACATGGGGGGTGGGAGGGTAAAGAGGAAGATTCTCCTCCTTCGAGTTGGGAATTGCTGCCACGTGGGCTCCAGTTAATGAGAAGAGTGTATTTTGTCAGCTCTCTGCAATACGAACAGGTTTTCCTCTTCCTCCTCCCCTCCC
>LNAC01000008.1:2073928-2175033 GCA_002007465.1 Ailurus styani
GGGTGGGTGAAAGAGGTGGTGGAGATTAAGGACTGTACTCGTTGGGATGAGCACCAGATGACTAAAATAGAAACTCTAAAAAAAGTAAGAAGGGTGCCTGTGTGGCTCAGCCAGTTGAGTATCCGACTCTTGATTTCAGCTCAGGTCATGATTCAGGGTCATGGGATCGAGCCCTGTATCGAGCTCCACACTCAGCGAAGAGCCTGCTTGATGTTCTCTCTCTCCCTCTCTCTCTACCCCTCCCCCCCTGTGCTCTTCCTCTCTCTCTAAAATAAATAAATAAATATTTTAAGAAAAAATATATTTTTTAAATAATAAAAATAAAAATAAAAGATGTCATCCTAGCTGTACTTCAGGGTTTGGCTCAATAGGTTGGGATGGGTCATTCCTGTCCTCTCAGTATAACTCTCAATAGCTCAGTCAGTGGCCACTCCCAGCTCACTTTAGAACCAAAGCTTTGGTGGCTGAGGTTTGTTTTTTGTTTTTTGGGGTTTTTTTAAGATTTTTTTTTTTGTCCGAGAGGGAGAGAGAGAAAGAGAGAGAGAGGTAGTTTACAAGTAGGCAGAGGGGCAGGCAGAGAGAGAGGAGGAAGCAGGCTCCCTGCTGAGCAAAGAGCTGGATGTGGGGCTCGATCCCAGGACCCTGGGATCATGACCTGAGCCGAAGGCAGAGGCTTTAACCCACTGAGCCACCCAAGCGCCCCGGCTGAGGTTCTATTTAACCTGCCTTGTGTTAGGGCTGGGTGGGAAATGTGAGGGACTCTGGACTCCAGTCCCATAAGGATTTGCCTACCCTCACTACCCATGGATACTCCCATAGGCAGGGTTCATTTTCACCATAAAAACACTCAGAAAACTAGGAAAAAAAAGAACTTCCTTAACATGATAAAGGGCATTTATAACAAACCCACAGCTAGGGGTGCCTGGGTAGCTCATTCGTTAAGCATCTACCTTCTGCTCTGGTCATGATCCCAGGAACCTGGGATCAGAACCCCCAAGTCCCCAACCCCCCCCCCNGCTCCCTGCTCAGCAAGAAGCCTGCTTCTCCCTCTCCCACTCCCCCTGCTTGTGTTCCCTCCCTCGCTGTCTCTGTCAAATACATAAATTAAATCTTTAAAAAAAAAAAAAAACCTACAGCTAATATCACACTCAAAGGTGAAGTACTGAAAACTCTGAAAGCTTTCTCCTCCAGACCAGGAACAAGATCAGGATGTCTGTTTCACCACTGCTATTGTACTGGAAGTTCTAGTCAGAGCAATTAGGTGAGAAAAAGATGAAAAGCATCCAAATTGGCCCTTTCATGATTAAAAAAAAAAACTAAAAAACCAAAAACCTCAACAGAGTAAAGGCCTTATTTGAAAAGCTCACAGCTAACATGGTGAAAAACTGAAACTTTTCCCTCTAAGATCAGGAACAAGACAACGATGTCCACTCTCACCACTTCTATTCAACGTAGCACTGGTGGCCCTAACCAGAACAAGTAGGAAAGAAAAAGAAATAAAAGGGATCCAAATTAGAAAAGTAGAAGCAAAATTCTCTGTTCACAGATGACATTATCTTACATGTAGAAAACGCTAAAGATTCCTCACCCCCCAAAAAAGGACTAAAAATATTCAGCAAAGTTGCAGGATACAGAGCCAACATATGAAAATCAGTTGCATTTCTATACATGAATGCTGAACAACCTGAAAAGGAAACTAAGAACACAATTCCATTTACATTAGCATCAAAAAGAATAAAATATTTAGAAATAAACCGAAGACAAAAGACTTGTACTCTGAAAGCTATAAAACATTGGCATAAGAAATTAAAGAAGATACAAAGAAATGGAGAGACATTCTGTGTTCGTGAACTGGAGACTTAATATTGTTAAAATGTCAATGCCACCTAAAGCAATCTACACATTTCATGCAATCCCTATCAAATTGCAATGGCTTTGTTTTTGTTTTTGTTTTTTTTGCAGAAATAGAAAAATCCATCCTAAAATTCATGTGGAGTCTCATGGGACCCCAAAGGGCCGGAACAATCTTAAAAAAGAACAAAGCTGAAGATCATCCTGATTTGAAAACCCACTATAGGGGCGCCTGGTTGGTTCAGTGGGTTAAAGCCTCTGCCATCGGCTCAGGTCATGATCTCAGGGTCCGGGGATCAAGCCCCACATCTGGCTCCCTGCTCAACGGGGAGCCTGCTTCCTCTTCCCTCTGCCTGCCTCTCTGCCTACTTGTAATCTCTCTCTCTGTCAAATAAATAAATAGAATCTTGAAAACTTACTATAAAGCTGCAGTAATCAAAACTGTGGTACTGGCATAAAGACAGGCATGTAGACCAATGGGGTAGCATAGAACCCAGAAATAAACCCTCACATTATACGGTCAAATTATTTTCTAAAAGGATGCCAAGACCATTAAGTGGGGGAAAGGAGAGTCTTTTCAACAAATCGTGCTGGGAAAACTGGGTATCTACATGCAAAAGAGGGAAACTGGACCCTTACCTTACACCATACACAAAAATTAACTCAAAATGGATCAAATACCTAAATATAAAACCTAAAGCTATAAAACTCTTAAAAGAAAACATAGGGCAATAGCTTTATGACATTAAATTTGGCAATTATTTCTTGGATATGACAACAAAGGCACAAGCAACTAAAGAAACACATAGACAAATTCGGCTTCTTGAAAATCAGATACCAGTATGTATCAAAAGACACCATCCAAAAAAAAAAAAAAAGACACCATGGGGGGAGTGAAAAACACAAACCATGGAGTGGAAGAAACTTTTCAAGTCATATATCTGGTAAAGCATTGATATCCAGAATATATAAAGAACCCCTACAATTCAACAACAGCAAAAGACAAGTAACCAGATTCAAAAATGGCAAAGGATTTGAACAGACATTTCTCTAAAAAAGATATACAAATAGTGAGGATGTGAAAAGATGCTTAAAATCACTAATCATTAGGGAAATGCAAATAAAAACTACAATGAGATACCACTTCATACCCATTAGGATGTCTATTATAAAATAATGTAAAAAAAAACAAACAAACAAACCCAAAACAGAAAATAAGAAGTGTTAGTGAGGATGTAGAGAAATTGGAGCACTTGTGTGTTGCTGATAGCAATGTCAAATGGTGTAATCACTGTGGAAAACTCTTTGGCAGTTCCTTAAAAAGTTAAGCATAGAATTATGATATAAGCCAACAATTTCACTCCTAGGTACATATCCCAAAGAATTAAGAACAGGGACTTAAACGTATATGTGTATGCCACTGTTCATTGCAATATTATTCACAGTATCCAAAAGGTAGAAACAACCCAAGTGTTTATCAGTAGATGAATGGATAAACAAAAGTAGTATATCCATACAATGGAATGTAATTTAGCCACAAAAGGAAAAAGGTTCTGCAACATGCTACAACGTATAATATAGAAAATATGCTAAGTAAGCTAATCTAGACACCAAAGCTCACATATTGTATGATTTCATTTATATGAAATATCCGGAATAGGTAAATCCACAGAGGCAGAAAACACCTTGATAGTTGCCAGGGCTTGGGAGTGGGGGTTGGAGTGGAGGCAGTGAGTAGAATGGAGAGTAACTGCTTAATGGGTACAGGGTTTTATTTTGGGGTGATGAAGATATTTCAAACATAAATAGAGGGCTCCTGGGTGGCTCAGTGGGTTAAAGCCTCTGCCTTCAACTTAGGTCATGATCTCAGGGTCCTGGGATCGAGGCCTGCGTCGGGCTCTCTGCTTAGCAGGGAGCCTGCTTCCTCCTCTCTCTCTGCCTGCCTCTCTGCCTATTTGTGATCTCTCTCTCTCTTTCTCTCTGTGTGTGTCAAATAAAACAAAACAAAACAAAACAAAAAAACATAAATAGAAGCAGTGATTGTATAACATTGTGAATGTTCTAAATGATACTGAATTGTTCACTTAAAGTGGTTAATTTTATGTTAGGTGAATTTTACCTCTACTTTTTAAAAAAAAAGATTTTATTCATTTATTTGACAGAGAGAGTGAGATTACAAGTAGGTGGAGAGGCAGGCAGAGAGAGAGGAGGAAGCAGGCTCCCCACTGAGCAGAGAGTCGGATGTGGGGCTCAATCCCAGGACCCTGGGATCATGACCTGAGCCGAAGGCAGAGGCTTTAACCCACTGAGCCACCCAGGCATCCCAAATTTTACCTCTACTTTTAAAAAAGAAAAAAACTGAAGCTCAGAGAGGTTGAGTTGTGTGAGATCTCATAGCCGTAACTGGTAGAGTCAGAATTTGAACCCAGTTCCAAGAATTCAAATGTAAATAAACAAATATTTTAAAATATTTATATTTATATATAAATGTTACACAGTGAGAACGTAGGAGAATTTATTTACTTTGGGGTGGGGGGTAAATGACTTAACACTGGTCTTTTTCTGAGAGCAGATTTATTACTTACAGGGGAGAAGGAATGGTGCCTTCCATACCGTGGGTGTTCAATAGCTCTTTTTCTGAGCAGGGGAGGAAGAGTGGTCACCATTTACAGCCTTCAAGGTCTGGAGAGAACTCCAGGTTATCTGGAAGGATCTGAAACTCCCTCCAAGCTACTGGGGATGGGGGTGGGGTCCTTCCTCAAGGATGGGGGTGGGGAGAAACCAATTCCTCCCACATGTTGTGTGAACTTGGGCAAAGCACTTAACCTCTCTGAGATGGGTTCTTCATCTGTAAAATGGGAATAACATGCTTGAAACAGTGACAAAAAATGAGAAAATGGCTATAAACATTCTTTGAAAGTGCTAAATGGATGTACAAGTTTATTTAGTTCAAAAAAATTAGGCTAACATCTTCACTATTAAGTCAATCCTACTATCTTCTTCTAGAGAAGATTACAGGCTCATACTCACCTCGACAAGAGATTGGCTGGGATTCCCAGACTCAGCTGTACTTTTACAATTATCTTGGAAACCTATTTCATTCTTATTGGAAATTGTATCTGACTCCTCCAGATGGGACCAGGTTGGTCCCTCCCAGTAGTCCCAAAGTCTAGTACAGTGTCTGGTTCCATAAACATGTATTGGACAAAATATTAGGGGTCTCCATTTGTCATAAGGGGATTCAGTTACACTGAAAAGCCCCTTGGGGATTTGTTATACGAAGATGAAAAGCACACAGTTCCTGAGCCTCCTGGGGGATACAGGCACACAAACATAATTATAATACAGCCTTAACTCCTATGACAGCAAACTTTCAGTGGGGGTCCAGAGGAGGAAATATTTGGTCCAGACACTCTAAGAATCTAATCTCCCCTTTGGCTACTCCTTGCCCCTTTCCAAGCCTTCCCCTGCTCCCGTATCTGTCACCCAATGTGTTGTTAATTGTTAGGTGCTCAGTAATGTGTGTCTGGACCAATTCAGGCCACAGGGCCACCATCCCTCTTGCTAAACCTCTACTCCCAGTTAGTAAACTCACTCTGCTTGAATGCCTAACACAAATGTCATCTCATCTGGGTAGCCTTCATGAATGTGAAGGCCAGTCCTTTCTCTAGGCTTTCTTGTCACCCACAAATATTTATTGGTCACATTCTGTTTCAGCCCTGAGGACAGAGTTATACAACTTGGCCTCTGTCCTAAGAGCTTCTATCTACTGGGGGAGGCAGACCAGTAGCAGGCAGTTAGGCCACTTTGAGAGGGAAGCACAGATTAAATAGCTTAGGAGTTGCAGGATGCACCTTTGGAAACTACTTAGCCCGTACTCCCCTTTCCAAAACTCCCCACCCACTCGGAGTGAGGCCTAAAGATTATGTTTATGTTATGTGTCTCAGTGCTCCAGCAGTAGCTGATTGGCCCAGGGAGAGCTCCTAATTACAGACGGGCCAACAATTTGGAGTCAAGTTTCAATGATACAGACAGGTATGAAGCAACCAGTCAGAAGGAACTGGGCTGAGAGTCTCAGAAGAAGGGAGGGAAGGAAGCACAGAGCTCCTGCCTGAGGAGTCCAAAAAGTACCCCCTTATCTTCTTACAATCAGTACCTTGTTTGGCTTAAAGGAGTTTCAGTGTTTTTAGACCACATCACAATGGCCCCAACTGAGGCAAGAATGGCCAGGCAGGCTCCCAACCTAGACTGGAGTAAAAGGAGGGGAGGGGACAGGCAGGCCAGGTCAGGAGAAGGAGTGAAAGTTGAGTGAAAGACAGGGAAGAGGATTCTGGGCAGGGGAAACAGAATAGGCAAAGGCCAAGAGGTGGGAAGAGCATGAGTAAGACAGAAAGAAGCAAGACTGGTGCTATGACCAGGGCTAGGGTAACAAAGGCCCTTGTAAGCCACAACTGAAAGTCTAAGACAACTTGCAATTTAAATTGCACTAGGAGTGGAGGCTAGGGGATCACACCAGGGGGAGTGAGAACTCTATGATGGTCTGAGTAGGAGACGTCGCTGGCCTAAACCGGAGGGGAGGGAAGGGCCCAAATGGACAAATGGAGTCAGAACTGTTTAGGAAATGGCATGGTTTGGTCTTGGTAACTGAAAGTGGGGTCAAGGCAAGGGAGGAGTCAGGGTGACACCTACCTACCCGGAGATGCCTTTGTGGAGAGGGGAGCTCACCTGAGAGGCAGAGAAACAGAGGTAGAGAAGGAACGGTTGCTTAAAGCCTCATTGCTTAAACAGGGACCAGAACCAACAGCTCTGGCCTTCCTTGAGAGCTTGTTAGAAATGCAGATGCTAGGGACCGAACCCAAACTACCACAAAGTTCAAGGCTCTCACTGATTCAACACCTGATGATTCATCAGTGTCAGCCCCAGTCCTTTGCCCTTGGCTTGTTCTCTACCCTGTTTAATCTGCCAGGGATCACTGAGAATTTTAAGCTCTTCGGCATCAAAATTTGTAAGTGGAGATCCCTGGGTTTCAGGGATCTGTGAAGACCCTGAATATGTATGTAGACTTTGAGGTGCACGGAAGTTTTCTGGGGAGAGGATCCATAGCAAGGTAAGGACCTATAAAACAAATAAAATAAAGAACAAAAAACTGGAGAAAATTCAAGAAACCAAAAGTTGTTTATCTGAAAAGATCTATGAAGTCCACAAACCTTTAGTTAGACTGGCCAAGAAAGCCTCTGCCTTTGGCTCAGGTCATGATCTCAGGGTCCTGGGATCTACCCCAGCATCGGGCTCTCTGCTCAGCAGGGAGCCTCCTTCCTCCTCTCTCTCTGCCTGCCTCTCTGCCTACTTACAATATCTCTTTCTGTGTCAAATAAATAAATAAAATCTTTTAAAAAAAGAATAAAAGAAATTACTAAATCTGATTCAAATTACTAAAATAAAAAATGGAAGTGGGGACATTACTAATGATCCTCAGAAACAAAAAGGATTGTAAGGGATTACTGTGAACAATTGTATGTCAGCAAATTAGATAAGCTACATGAAATGGGCAAATTTCTGGAAACACAAAACCTACAGGGACTAAGTCATGAAGAAATAGAAATTTTGAGTAGACCCATAGCTAGTAAAGAGATTGAATCAGTAATCTAAAATCTCCCAGCAAATAAAAGCCCTGAACTTAATAGTGTCACTGGTGAATTCTACCCAACATTTGAAGTACAAATACCAATACTTCTCAAATTTTTCCAAGTAAATGAAAAGGAAGGAACACTTGCTAACTTATCCTATGAGGCGAACATTACCCTGATACCAAAGCCAGATAAAGACAATACAAGAAAAGAAAACTTTGGACCAATATTCCTTATGAACATTGATGCAAAAATCCTCAACAAAATACTAGCAAACCAAATTCAGCAACATATTAAAGGAATATACAATACATCCAATTGTGATTTATTCCTGGAATGCAAGAATAGTTCATCATGCTGCTATCAATCAAGATATTACACTACATTAACAAACCGAAGGGAGAGAAATCCACACAATCTCAATTGATACAGAAAATTTTTTTTTATATAATTCAACACCTTTTCATGTTAAAGTCACTAAAAAATATAGTAATAGTGGGCGCCTGAGTGGCTCAGTGGGTTAAAGCCTCTGCCTTTGGCTCAGGTCATGATCTCAGGGTCCTGGGATCGAGGCCCGCATTGGGCTCCCTGCTTGGCAGGGAGCCTGCTTCCTCCTCTCTCTCTCTGCCTGTCTCTCTGCCTACTTGTGATCTGATCTCTCTCTGTGTCAAATAAATAAAATCTTTAAAAAAAAATCTAGTAATAGAAGGAAACTACTTCAACATGATAAAAGACATATATATAAAGCCCGCAGCAAAAAACAAACAAACAAGCCAACAAAAAAACCTGCAGCAAAAATCACAATAGTGAAAATCCAAAATCTTTTCTTCTAACATCAGGAACAAGGTAACGGACGATGCCCCCTTTTGCCACTTCTATTCAACAGAGCACTGGAATTTCTAGACAGAACAATTAGGCAAGAAAAAGAAATTAAAAGCATCCTTATTGGAAAGGAAGAAGTAAAATAATCCGTGTTTGAAGATAATAGGATCTTATATGGAGAAACCCCTAAAAATTCCACACGCAAAAACTGTTAGAATAAATGAATTCAACAAAGTAGCAGGATACAAAGTCAATATACAAAAGACAGTTGCATTTCTATACATCAGCAATGAAATAAACAGAAATGGCAAGTGTTGGCAAGGACATGGAGAAATTGGAGGCTTTTTGCACTGTTGGTGGGAATTTAAAATGGTACAGCCACTGTGGAAACAGTATGGAAGTTCTTCAAAAAATTAAAAATAGAATTACCATTTAATCTGGCAATCCGCTTCTAAGTATGGACCCCAAATAATTGAAAGTAGGGTCTCAAAGAGATATTTATTTATTTTTAAAGATTTATTTATTTGAGAAAGAGAGAGCATGAGCTGGAGGGGCAAAGAGAGAAGGAAAGAGAATCTCAAGCAGACCCCATACTGAGCACAGAGCCTGAAACGGGACTCGATCTCATGTTCCTGAGATCATGACCTGAGCCAAAACCAAGAGTCGGATGCTCAAGGGACTGCACCACCCAGGCGTCCCTCAAAGATATATTTGTATCCCCATGTTCATAGCAGCATTATTCACAATAGCGAAATGTGGAGGGAACACAAGTGTCCATTAATGGATAAATGGATAAATGAAATGTGATATATATACACAATGGAATATTATTCAGCCTCTAAAAGGAAGGAAATCCTGTCACATGCTACAGCATGGAGATAAGTTGAGGTCAGTCGTTTGGAAGGCTAATATTTTATGATTCCACTTATATGAAGCACTTAAAGCAGTCAAATTCATAGAACAGAAAGTAGAATGGTAGTTGCTAGGGGCTGGGGAGAACAGAGAATAGAAGTTAATGTTAATGGGTGTAGAGTTTCACTTTTAAAAACTAAGAAGAGTTATTGAGACAGTGGACGGTGCTCATGGTTGCACACTATCGATACATTTAATGCCACTGAACTGTACACTTAAAAAGGTTAAGAAATTAACCTTTTTGTTATATATACTTTATAATAATAGTAATAATAATAATAATAATAATAATAATAATAACCAGAGAAGAAGAGTTGAGAACCGTTGGGATCCAGAGTAATGTGTCCACAGTTGGATGTGGAGTTACAAACACAATGGAACACTTAATATTGTTTGAAAGCAAAGTAAACTTTTTGCTTTTATAAAAAGCATTTGTTTCCTATGTAAGCATTTCAGAGGTTTGGGAGACACAGATTCGGTCTTCTATTCAGCTGTTCTGAATGCTCTGACCCTCTTAAGCATCCTTTGGGGGGGGCCCAAAACATGTTCATTACAACCTCTGTCACATCATATGGCTGCTTGTGTGGCTCTCAACACTAGGGGCTGTGAACGTGAGGCAGGACCCTGTTTCCTGCCCAGCGCACGGTACTCCATGAATGAATGAAAGAATGAGCAAATGAGTGAAGTGACCATCAGGAAGGAGATTTTCCTACAGTTCTAAGCAGGATGAGAGAAATTTCAGTTTGGATTCTTCCCATGATTCTCTCCATCTCTTTCTTTCCATTCTTTGCAGCCTGCCCATGCCACTTGCCACTTGCAGGAAGACTTCCCAGACTACCCCCAGCCACCACGTTGAAGGTCTGGGGCTACAGGATAACTCATTTTTACCATCTCCCTCTCACCCGGACAAGAGGTAGCCAAGGGGGTTCACACAGGGAGCAATAAACTGCCTTTTTAGGGAGCAAGAGAGGCCAGGGGAGGGAGGATGGGGAAGCAGGCTCCCTGCTCCAGACCCCAAAGGAAAGGCTCTGGGATATTTGCTCATCCTTCCCCAGGGCAGGGGTCCCAACAGACCTAGTAGAGGCCAGGAGGCTGCCTATGCCCCTCTGGGAAGAAGATGTTGTCTTCCAAGGTGGCATCTTCAATAGGCTGCTGGAGGAAGGGATGCATACCACAGGCCAAGCAGTCTCGGGTACTGGCTGAATGCTCACCTCCTGTCCCTCCTTTCCTGATACAGGAGAGAGCAGCTCTGGACTTCATCCTTATAGCTGAACAGGCTTGGACAAGTTAGTTAACTTCTCTGAGCCACAGCTTACTCGTCTGTTAAAATGAAGCAATGCTGCCTACTTTGTAGGATATTTTTTTAAAAGATTTTATTTATTTATTTGACACAGAGAGAGCACAAGCAGGGGGAGTGGCAGTCAGAGGGAGGGGGAGAAGTAGGCTCCCCACTGAGTGGAGAGCCTGACATGTGGCTTAAACCCAGGACCCTGGGATCATGACCTGAGCTGAAGGCAGACAGTTTAACTGACTGAGTCACCCAGGCATCCCTACCTTGTAGGATTGTTGAAAGAACACTTTGAGGGGCTGAGCCTGGGACCTTGCTCAAAGGAGGTGCTCAGTGCCTGCCTGGACTTAACGCAGAACTCAAGCTGCACAAAGGTCAGTAATGGCCACCAGAGGCCTGGCTGTAGCATCACTGTAGCATCACAAGTTAAACCGTGTGACTGAGCTAGCAACAAAGCCTCTGGTGCCTCAGCATCCTGAGATAAAGGGTGGGAAAGGTCTGTTCTCACCATCTCCCTCCCATGAGTGGCAGCTGAGAGAAAACCACGGGACAGAGACAGCTTTAGAAAAAAACACAAAAGCCAACTCATATTGAGCAATTACCTGGGTCAGGCTAAGTCCTTTATGTCCATTAGCTCAGATAATTCTCGCAAACACCATAGGAAGGGTACTATTCTCAGCATATATCAGTTTTATTTCTATCCACTTACCATTTTCAGAGCAGTTTTAGATTCACAGCAAAACAGAGCAGAAAGTACACAGATCCCCCAAGCCCCCTGCCCGCCCCCCAGCCTCCTCAACTATCAACATCCTCCACCAGAATGTTACATTTGTCACAATCGATGAACTACAGTGAAGTATAGACTGACACATCATCACCTCCCAGAGTCTGTAGTTTACATTAGAGTTCACTCTTGGTGTTTGTACATTCTATGGGTTTGGAAAAATGTATGGTGACAAGTATAGTTTTAGTTTTCAATACAATTTATTTTTACCCAAGCAGTACACGCTTAGTGGTTTCAAAGCTAGAGAACAAAAAAGGCTTCTACGAAAAACTAACCCTGTCCTGCCCACTCTTCCTTTCTAACCTTGGACCCAGGCCAAAATGGGTCCAAATGGCCAGACTGGCTGAATAAACCCTCTACCCTAAGGTCAGCCAGGCGTCTCCAGTAAGACTCTAAAATCCTGGCTGACGACTTCTTCCTCTTCTCCTCCTCCTGCTCTTCTTCCTCCCCCTCCTCCTCCTTCTTCTTTTAAGATTTTATTTGTCAGAGAGAGGGAGAGAGCAGCAGGCAGAGGGAGTAGCAGGCTCCCTGCTGAGCAGGGAGCCGGATGAGGGACTCGATTCCTGGATCATGACCTGAGCCGAAGGTGGAGGCTTAACCAACTGAGCCATCCAGGTGCCCCCAGATGACTTCTTTAGAAGCCCCAGCAAGCATGTTTGGACTTTTGCTGGATGAGGAGAGCTAAATCCCAACACAGGAAGGCTGACATGATGTGAAGCTCCTGGGGGAGGAAGACTGGGTTCTGGCTGGCTGTGTATCCTGGGAAAATTTCTCCCGTCTGGACTTTGAGATCTTCCTGTGAAAAATGAGAGGTTTGGACAGCCGATCAGTAGGACCTCACCTCTGCTGATGGAGGGAGTCTGGGCTTTGACTGCTTAGCAGCCCAGTCTCTGGTACTCTTCCTGTGAGCTGGGGACTTCCTCATAACCACCCTCAAAATAGGCACTATTGCCCCATTTTACAGATGAGGAATTGAGACCCAGAAGGGTTGCCAGGGCCACATGGCTAGAGAGGGGCAGGGGCAGGATTCTAAACCAGGGTGCATGCTCTCCTTCCCTGGGGCTGGATCACTGACACTTCTGTCTGGCTTTCACTGGAATAGGTGCTCTGGTGTGTGTGTGGCAGGTGAGTGGGTGTGGAGGTAGGTGGATGACAGGGATTCCCATGGCTTCCAGTAGCAGCAGGGCCCCGCTTACTCGGTCCCTAGGATTTCAAGTCCCTAGGCCCCAGCCCAGGGTGGAGAACATCACATCCACATCCTGGGTGATGCCAGCCTCTCCTCCCAGACCAGTAGCTCTCAGCCTTGGCTCTGGGTGATCACCTGTGGAGCTTTGGGAAACAGTGCTGCCTATGACCCATCTCTAGAGATACTGATTGAATTTATCTGGAATTGGGTCCTGGCCCTGGGAGGTCATAAAAACTCCACAGGTGATTCCTATGTAGAGCCAGGGTTAAGAGCCTTGAACTAGCCTGTCTGCTCACTGAAGAGCCTTGTCATTTGATCATGCCTGGCCCTAGGGAATGTCTGGTCTTCTTTGCCTCGCCTCCCTAGCCAGAAGGGCACAGCAGCCTTTGTTCTCAGGTACAATGTAACTAAATTTCCCTGTAACAAGGTCCACAGCACCATCACAGAGAATTCGCTGTCTTCCTTAGAATAGCCAAGGCCATGATGGTTTTTTATGGATTCTTACAAACAAAAGCCCCTGGAATCCATTCGTGCCTGATTTGGGGGCGAGGCACTCACCTTACTCGAATCCCCTCTGCTTTTCGTCTCTGGGGAAAACAAATGGGGAGGGCAGGGCTTTCTCTCCCCCTGGGCTGTCTTGGGTTTCTTCTGACTCCTAGACAAGGCTCACAGCCCCCATGAAATCAAATAGGTCCTGCATTCAAAAAAGGATGAGGACAATTCTGGAGGTTACAAGGATCTCAGAAGAGAGTCAGGCAAATCTGAATGCTACCCAGGGATTGGGAGTCTCCTACCTCCTGCCTACTGAGGTCATGTACAGAAAGGGGTCTGATGTGCTCCTGACATAGGACACCTATCTGGGCTCTGTGATGATTTCTGAATCCATAAGAGAGAGTCAAAGCTGGGGGCAGATGGCCAGATGAGAGGTGAGTTGGGGATGTATGGACAGTTGTAATGAAGCTGAACCAGAACCAGGAACTGGAAGTGGTGGTGGGGGAAGATACTCAGAGCAGGTCTCTGAGGTGGCCCCTACAAGTGGTATTCATTGGCTTGTTCTGTTTCTTTGTGAAGGCTGGGCTTTAAAGTCACGGATTCATGGCAGGTCAAGCATGGAAGGGTCTGGAAAGCCACATGAAGGATAGTTTTCAAACTGAATTCCTGAGAACCCTAGGGAATTCCTCAGAACTGGTAGGAGCTCTGCCACACCATGTCCTGCAACTCTTGACATGGCTTCTTTTATCTACTTAATAAACCACTGTATAAGATTTCACTGGGGAAAAAAAACCAAAATGATTTTGCAGTAAACTAACAAAATTTGAAAACCACAGATCTAGTAAACTTCTTCTTTTTTTTTAAAGATTTTATTTATTTATTTGACACAGAGAGAGAGAGAGATCGTAAGTAGGCAGAGAGGCAGACACAGAGAGAGGAGGAAGCAGGCTCCCTGCCAAGCAGAGAGCCCGATGCGGGCCTCGATCCCAGGACGCTGAGATCATGACCTGAGCCGAAAGCAGAGGCTTTAACCCACTGAACCACCCAGGCGCCCTCTAGTAAACTTCTGATGGGAAAATTGCCCTGGGTCACTCTCTAGTCTTTTACTTAGGCCAGGCCCGTCCCCACAGCTCATTCACAGGCTCCACAGAGTAGATAGTAGAAAGCCCTCTGTGGTGGCATGGCTTGTATGCTGTGACAAAAATGGCCAAGAGAGGAACCACGTGGGGGAGGGGCACTCTCAACGGAACGAATGACCCATGATCCAGAACTGCGGCCCCTGAGAGGAGGGTGAAACTGCTTTGGCTGGAATGTCAAAAGTCCTCAAGATTCCAGTCTGTTCTTACCCTCAGGGAAATGTAGGGACCTGGCCTCAGAAGCAGGGCTCTGGGCTTCCTAGCTGCCCCACCGAGTCCTGGGACATGAGCCTTCTCTTGAAGGGAGACAGCTGGGCACAGTCACTCAATCCCTAGACTGCGGCCCTTGAGGCCAGGACGTGTCATCTCTACCTTGTGCTGTATCCTCCTCACCCCAAGGACACAGGATGTGAGGTTAGGCATACAGCCAGAACTCAAGAATCCTTAACTTCACTGAAAATAATTTTTTGTTGATTTGTTCTTAAAACAAAGCTTCAGTCAACTGGCTCTCCCCATCCCCCACATACAAACTGCAACCCTTCCACAACAGTGGCTGACTTTTTACCCTAGAGGTAGTGAAACTTTCTTCTCCCTCCTGTCTTCTTTCCTGGGTTGGCTCCTCTGGTGGTGAAAGTCTCTAGACTCTGGAGAGAGTGGGCTCCGGGCACTCCCATTTCTTCTCCTAACCTCCTCCTTCCTCTGAGCAGTCCAATGCGGGAGGGCATCCCAAGGCTACCAGGGCTGCTTATCAATGCCGCAGAATTTGAGAGCGTGTGCTTGCTCAGGAAACAGGTGGAATATTCAACCACAAGTGAATGGCCATAAATGCATTGCACTGAGGGGAAGATCGGGTGCCCAGCTCAGAGGTCTTCACCTCTCTTTGCCATGGAACATCCAGGACATCAGTGATCAGAACTTTTACATGTACCGAGTTGGTGTGGGGCCCTCTGTTCCCCCTCTTTCCCTAGGTCTCAAGGGACAGGATGATGGCCAAAGAGCACAGACCCAGGTTCCTGCTGCTCTTATCTGTTGGCCATGATCAAGATCTGAGAAATGGTCCTCTTCCTCAGGTCTCTGCCTGACCCCCTCATGCTTTACAGCCTGAGCCCCTCCAGACCCCACACCTCCCTCCAGAGTCCAAAAGCCACTTCTGAAGCTCTCTATACCCCTGTCATGCCTGCTAATCCCTGGTTGTCCTGGTCTCTGATCTTGTGGGGAGGCAGACAGCTTTGTGACTTCATAAAAGGTTATCCTGTGACAAATTTGGACCAGATGAAGCAGGAGCTGGGCTGAGGGGCTCCCCCCAGAAACATCATGTGACTTTTCATGGAGAGACACTCCCATCTCTGAGGGAATGAAGAGGAACTGGCTCATGGTAAGAGCCTAAGACATCTTCTACCCTTAGAGACACCTTTCCTTAATGACTTCAGCTCCCAGGCCTAACTGGATATTCCTGGCAATATTTTTCAGAGGTTCAGGCCCATTGCAGCAAGGTTTAGGGAGCCCCAGGAGGTGGTGGCTACTTCAAGCTGTAGTGGTGGGCCTCTGGCCTCTGAATTGGAAGTCAGACCAGCCTCCTTCCATTAGACAAAGCATTCTTCTCCAGGCTTTTCAAAGTGAAAGAACTGATGGAAGCTATATGTGACCCATAGTCTTCATCAGGGTTTGCCCCAGCAGTCTCCAGTGTACCTTCAAATGGGTTAGGACTGAGATCTCTGAATTCCAGAGAAAGGTCTCGTAGCCACAAGCAGGTATTGCTAAAAATCCAAGGTCTTTTCTCTCCAGTGCTGAGTCCACTGCTGTTTTTCCTGGAAGAATTTGTGATTCTAGGAACCTGAGGCAAAAGAGTTTGGGGGTGTTTTCTCTTTACCTTCCTTGCACCTGTTCCCCAACCTCTAACCTGGAGCATCAGACTGGAGCATCTGACAGGTCATGGGGGGAACCTGGTGGGCAGAAGTTGGCCTTCTTCATGCTATAGCCCTTGTTTGTGCTGGGTGGGTTCATTGTGAAGGTAGCCCAGGGTATATCATCTCTGGCTACTTCCTCTGCCCTCTACTTCGATTGTGACATCACCATCCTGCCAGAGGACCCAGGGAAAGAAGCAAGAGTATTCTGGCCAAGGGTTCCAGATTCAGGCTGCGTCCCAGCAGGAGAGGTGGGGTGGACAGGCAGGTTTGGGGAGGGTGACATATCTGGCTTCACATCCAAGGAGCTCCTTGGTCTTGATAGCCTTCACCCTTGATCAGTGGTAGCCCTTGAAGGCATGAAGAGGCCTAGGAGCAGATCTTTTTTTTTTTTTTTAAGATTTTATTTATTTATTTATTTCACAGAGGGAGAGAGATCACAAGGAGGCAGAGAGGCAGGCAGAGAGAGAGAGAGAGAGAGGGAAGCAGGCTCCCTGCTGAGCAGGGAGCCCAATGCGGGCCTCAATCCCAGGACCCTGAGATCATGACCTGAGCCGAAAGCAGAGGCTTTAACCCACTGAGCCACCCAGGGGCCCAGAGCAGATCTTCTTAAGCCACTCTCTGATCTAAGTGATTTTACATTCTGGGCTGGGACAGAGAGTGGACAGGCAATCTCCCAGGGTGGTTACTCCTCTGCTTCCCAGAGCTTCTGAAAATATGCCTTAGGATTTTTCTGGTGGAGAGCTCATTTCTCATTTAAATGGGGAAAACCTGAGCTCTTCCAGCAGGCAGTCCTAGGGGGCAAAGAGAAACCAGCGGAAGAATTGCAATGGGGACCAAGAATTACAGACCAAGAATAATCAAGATAGGAATAGTCATCCCTTCCCTAGCATTTACTGTTTGCCAGGCCTCAAGCTAAGCATTTTACACGCATTCTTACATTTACTCCTCAATGCTAGAAAGGAGATCTTATTCCCACCTGCCAGCCAAGGAAACTGACACTCAAGAGATGAAGGGATTAGGCCAGGGTCCCACAGCTGGTAAAGGGGAGCACCAGTATTAGGATGGAGGTCCGTTTTCTTCCAAAGCTGGACCCAACTGCTGACCCATCTCCCTCTGCAAACTCTTCCCAGTAAAGAGGAAAAACTATTTCCTGACCATAACATGATAGGGTTAAAGAGAGAAGGGTGGAAGGGAAGAATTTGAGCCTGACATCACCCACATCGTCAGCTTGTGGCTAAAAGAGCCTTTACTGCTTAGCCTGTCTAATCCTTAATGAGACCCACTGGGAGACAGCTGTTCTGATGTGCTTCTAACTATTTTGCAGTTGATTTAAGAGAGGCTCTGGGGGCCACTGGTGGGGAGTCCTTAGGGTCTGTGGCTGAGCAGTGATTCTGCAGTGGGGTTGCCAGATAAAATATAAGATGACCAGTTCTCTTTAAATTTCAGATAAACTGTATTTAAAAAAAATACAAGTATGTTCTAAAAAACACATGGGGCTCTTCTGGAGATTCCTTGGTCTTGCTGGGACCCTGTTGAGTGGGAGCTGGGGTGAGTCTTGGGGGAGGATTGCTGCTTCATTTCTCACCTGAGCCTCAGAGCCCTCAGTGAAGTTGTACTTGTGGAAACAAGAGGCAGGGACTGGGTTCTGGAGACCGCAGCTGCTGTGGCCACTGGACAAGGTGGGCTTAAACTTGTTTTTGTGGAGTCTCAGTTTCTCCCTCTGCAAGATGAGAGTGGTGGGTGTGGGTGCTGTCACACAGCAGTGGTTTTGGTGCACATCGCATGCGCAGTGGGGGCAGTGTTCCATTTTTCTAGGTGGCTGCCCAGGTTCACAGGCAGGGGGAGGGCACCAGGTAAATGACTTGGAATTCCCTCTTTGTCCAGCTGAGTGGAGGGTCCCCAGAGCCTGGCAGCCCTAAGCCTCTTCATGGTGACTCCTGGGACCCTTGGACATTTGCAGCAGCAGTCTTGTTCAGCCAACAGTGGAGCAGGGGGTAGATGTGGGATAGCTGGCTTTGTTTTCTGGCCCCAAGAAGTTATAGGAGGAGGCATGGGAACTGTGTGGCACCAGGGTGGGGGTGGGCTGGTGAGAACACCTGGGGCCGGTGGCCCTGGAAGTAGGTGCAGAGAAGGGGTGGTAGACCGCAGTAGAGCATACTGAGGCCCAGAAGACTTGATGCTATTGATTTTCATGCTCCAGTGCATGGGAATGCTTAGGGGTGAGGGCAGGTGGAGCATACCCAAGTCTGTAGCCCTTGGTGTTGGGGCCAGGGATGGGCAGCTCTCCCTCTTTCTCTGCCACCAGGCAGCCCTGTAAGCATGACTTGTGCCCTTTAGGATGGTGGCTGTTGCTTTCTGAGGCACACCACAGGGAGGGATTGGGCACAGAGTAGGGGGAGACAGTTTAGAGATGTTCCAAAGAGGCCAAGGAATCTCTTTCCAGTGATTCAGGAGCGATGTGTCAGAGCAAGCCAGGTGTGTGGGTTTGTGTTTGCAGGTCCTAAGATGTGAAAGTGTTGTTTGTGAGGACTGGTGTCAATGCATAGGTGTGATGCCTGTGTATTGGATACAGGTTTTTGTCCTGTGAAATGTGTCAGTGAGCATGCTTGGAATGTGTATGGAGCCTGGAAATCAGGGTGCTGTCCCTTACCTTTCCCAGAGTGGGAATCTGGGTGTGCCATCAGTTGTGTGGTTGTTCGTGTGTGTGTATGTGTGTGTGTTGGGAGGGGTAAGGAGACTGCAGGCATTGTGGAGCAAAGATTCTGGAGGGAACAGCTCTAGAGGCCCTGTACAGCTCCTGCTCTGCTTCCCCAGCCTCCTGGGTCCTGGCCTCTCCAAAGCTCCTCTGTGATGCTCTTCAATCCCATCATTGACCCAGGGCCCTCAGCTTGGGTTTCTGAAGGGGAGCAGTGCCATCTGGTGGCAGACTGAGGCTGCGTCCGGAGCAGGTGAGTCGGACCCTGGGTTCCCACAAGGGCTCTTTCAGGACCCCAGTCAGTAGGGAAGTCACTGCTGTGCTAGCTAGACCATGGAAGGAGGGAGGGTACCTAAGGCTTAAATGTTCCAACTTCATGCATTTTGGGTTCATGGCTCAGGAAGGCATGGCAGGAAAGTCAGCTGAAAGAGTGCTGGAGAACAGGTGTAGGAAAGTTGTGAGTGCAGCCTCTGGACCCACAAATCTGGGCCCCATTCCTTGGGCCACCTCTCTGGGCTCAGATTTCTTATGTGTAGAGGTGGCTACCCGTATCTACCCTGTGGGGGTGGTTGTGAAGTTTGTATGAAAAAGTTTGGGTTAAACACTTGGCTCAGAGCTGAGCCTGCCGTAAAGTCAAAGGAAATGGTAGTGCCCATTACTAATATAGGCAAAGTTCCAGAAACACAGAAGTGAGCTGTGTGTCATGGCAGGTGAAGGGGTTGCAGAGAGGTGACCGGTCTGTGGCGCTGTCACCTCACGTTCTAGAATTTTGTGCCTGAGCATCTACTCCAAGTTACACACTCAAGTGAGGAGGGAGATCTCTTTTCTGGAAAGAGGGGAAAAGAATGAAGAGACCCGCATCCAGGCTCTGGCTAGCTTCTTACTAGTTGCAGAACCTGAGCACAGCAGCCGGCTTGCTGTGTCCTGTGTTCCCACCCCTGTGAAAACGTTTGTAAGGACTCCATAGCAATGCATAGAAACTTGCTCAGTACTTTGAGAAAAAGAAAGGCTGGGTAGGATCTTGTCAGGGAGAGATTCTGTCAGCTGTGGAGTCACATTTATTTTTCAAGTCCGTAAAAACGGATCCCTGAGTCAGAGTCAGGAGTCGTTCTGGTTCCACTGCTAATTGGTTATGGGATGTTAGGCAAGTCATTCACTCTCTATGGGTCTGTCTTTTCCCAAATGCAAAATAAAAGAATTAAATTAGATGACCTCTGAGCCCTGCCTTAATCTTTGGTCTTTTAATTTTTTCCTTTTTCTCTGCCCCACATGAGACCTAGGATAAATATTTATTGATCCTTTAGGTTAGGCCTTGAACATAAAGACAAAGGAAAACCAGTATCTTCTGTTTAATGAATGCCGTGATTTCTGCTATGCTTGTGGGAAATATTTTCCTAAGTACTAGTACACTCTAGGTATAATGGAACAAATGACAGAATAGAACAGAGGCTCTCCCCTCTCACACAAGGCAGAGTAAGGTACTGAGAAGGTCTCAAGTGGTTGTAGCGCGGCCTGAGTGAAACGGCTCCGCCTCTATTCGCTTCCGCCTTCCCAAGCCGCCAATGAGTACACAGCAGTTCGAGTCTATGCGGAAAAACTATAAAGCCCAAAAGCCAATGCGCGGGGAGTAAGTACTCAAGCACCAATCAAGACTAGTAGGCCCCTCCCCTACGAGCTGAACTTCATTTCCCAGACGGCCCCGGGGCTCTTCGATTTCTCCCCCCGCCCCCTGCCAGCCAGCCTCGCGCCAAGTCGGGGTGCGCGCGCTCGCGCGCGCGGGGCACGTAGCACGCGAGTGACGCATAATATGTGGGCCGCTCTGCATCTGTGGTCGCGCTGTGTGTGAGTGAGGGAGAGTGAGTGCGGGACCTGGGGTGGTGTGTGTGAACTGTGGCCGCTGGCGGGGTCAGGGGGGAGCGGCGGAGCCGCCCGGGAAGGTGAGTGGGGAAGCGAGGGAGACGGTTCTCTGGGAAGGCCGAGAGAGGACAGGGCGCGTGGCCGGGCGGGAGGGAGAGTGGGCGCCGGACTGGGGGAGGGGCGGCACCTGCCTGGGCCGCCGGCGGGGAGGGGGCGGGCCGGGCCGGCGGGGAGGCTGGGTCCGGGGCCTGACAGGACTTTTCCTCTTCCAGATTCTTGGCTCGGGGGCGGGGCCTCCACGGTCTTCTCCCAGTCCGCAAAAGCAGCTTCCCGAGAGTAACTCTTCCGCCCGGATTGGGGGGCAGGGGTGTGCTTGCCCCTGCCTGGAGGAGGGGTGCTTCTCATGTCCCTCGTTAAGCTTTTTCCTTCCATTCTTTCCATTTTCCGTTCCGTACGGGCTGGGGGGCTCCATCTTCCCTGCCGTACGGCGGCCCCCTTCCCAGGCTGTGTCTCCGCCTCCAGCTCCAGTCACCTGGGCGGGTTCTCCCCTCCCTCGGCCTCGTGCCACCTCCCTTTGCACCCGTCCGGCTTTCTGACCGGGCGAGGGGGGCGGAGCTTTCCGGGCACTCCTCCCACCCCCATGGTGGAGGGGAGGGGTGGAGAGAGAGGTGTGTGGGTCTTGCAGTGTGGAACCAAACCTTGGAGTACCCGCCAAGCTTCCCGGGAGCCTATTTCCGGGGGTTATAGTCGTTTTCAACTGGGGAGACAGGCATTTGCTTAACTCTTCTCTTCCTAGATGGTTTCCGACTCACTTCCTCTTACCCAAGTGTTAGCGCTTCGGTTTCGCATTTGTTTATGAATAATTTTGGAGTGTGTAATGGTTCTTTTTGAGTCCAAAATGAATCGTCTTTGCATACGTCACATTGTCCTCAGTTTTTCTTTACTCTGCCTTTTCTGTGAAGCCTTTTAATTAGTATACACGTTTAATTATTAGCATCATCTTCCTGTTCTACACGCTTTGTTAATGTAGAGCGAGGGGTTCATTGGCAGTGTCGTCCTGTAATTTTCTTTTTCCAGTGTACTGGAGTTTACCTTTAAGGTTTATATAAGTTTGTATGTGTAGACTCTTTAGGAATTGATTTGGTATTTTTTTGCTTGATGCTATCGAGATTTTAGTATATAGCAGTATTATCTATTTTCGGGTGGCGATCTATTTTGGATGTTGAGATAATAGATACGGAAAGTGGAGAACATGAAGGAAGTCCTTTTATGGTCAAAATCTCTTGAGTAGTTGAGCACAGTGTTTTACTCTTCTACCTGTTGTACAGTTATTAAATTTAATAGGGGAGGAATCTGGTAGAATATACCACAAGATAGTTTGAAGTGAATGATAGTGGGTTTATATCAGTTTCCTTATTTTGTCGTTGTCACAGACGCTAATAGAAATTGTTACATGTGATCTTATATGTCATATTAATTATTGGGTAGATTTTACTTGAAGTTCAAAACTTGGATTTCTCACCCTCTCCCCCACTTTTTTTTTTTTTTTAAATAAGTATGCTTTCAGACATTTTAACCTTATGAGATCTGTCCTTGACGTGGACTTAATTTTAGGCTTTGGTGTAGTTTCTGCCGAATAGGCCATTAAGTATCGTGTATTTGGGGAGTACAGATTTTATGATTTAAATAGTTACAAAAGGGGCGCCTGGGTGGCTCAGTGGGTTAAAGCCGCTGCCTTCGGCTCAGGTCATGATCCCAGGGTCCTGGGATCGAGGCCCACATCGGGCTCTCTGCTCAGCAGGGAGCCTGCTTCCTCCTCTCTCCTCTCTCTGCCTGCCTCTCTGCCTACTTGTAATCTCTCTCTCTGTGTCAAATGAATAAATAAAATCTTTAAAAAAATAGTTACAAAAGTTTACAAAACAGCAGAAAAATGATAGAGCTGGGTTAATAACCTGTCCTGAAAAATTTTTATCCTACCATCACTCCTCAGAAAGCTGTTACCTGTGCAAAAGTAATAGGTATTATCTGTTTCTTGTGTGTTCTTCCAGAGTTATTCAAGGGGCTGGTGTATGCATGTGCACACACACACTTGGCTTTTCTCATTTGACATATATTTAAGAGCTGGTTCAAATTAGGAAAGGAAATGTGTCTTAATTTTTTCAACTTCCTAATTATGGAAATTTTCAAATGGTTGAAAGAATAGTGAAATGAACACTTGTTTATTCACCCAGATTTGATGATTATTGATATTTTGTTATATTTTCTCTATAGGTGTTGCGTATATTTCTTATTTTGTGGAATCATTTGGAAATTAGTTGCAGACACCTCACCCTTACATATTGGCAGGCAACCTTTAGGATAAAGATGTTCCACATTTTTTTGTAGGGCGTTATATTATTGCATTGCATGGACAGTATTACCATTTAACCCTCACAACAACCATTTCCATTTTACGGATAAGGCAATTGAGATTTGGAGAAGTTAAATAACTTGACCCAGATCTCACAGGTATATCTGCAGAGTTGGCATATGAATGCTTGAAACCCTTTTCTACCAACTACCAATTGATTGGTCTTTGGGACTTCTCTCAGCCTATTCTTTCACCTGTAAAAACAGGCAGGGTGGTTGTGAAAATTCAGAATAACAAGAAATTAGCCAAGTATCTGTCCCATATTGATATTCAGTAATTGGTAACTATTGTGTCATTATTGGATAGGCCATAAATTCTGTGCCCCACTTAAAGAGCTCACTTTAAAGCTTTTTTTTTTTTTTAATTTACTTATTTGACAGAGGGAGAGAGATCACAGGAGGCAGAGAGGCAGGCAGGGGGTGGGGGGAAGCAGGCTCCCCGCTGAGCAGGGAGCCCGATGCGGACCTCGATCCCAGGACCCTGAGATCATGACCTGAGCCGAAAGCAGAGGCTTTAACCAACTGAGCCACCCAGGCGCCCAAGAGCTCACTTTAAAACATGGTGAATTGAGTAATGTACCTTCACTGTTCTATGTGCAAGGATGACTGTACATTTAACATTTTATATTGTCTTTCATTGATAGTTTAATGAATTATCAATATTATTTTAGTTGAGTTTATATTTTTCCTGGGCAAATGATCATTCCCAAAGTTATAATTATTCTTAAGCATAAATAATTGCAGGTTTTGAAAATGATGCCAAAAGGATATGTTTCTAAATTGAACTCTAAAATTCTATTATTTAAATGCTCTTGAGTTGACCTTTAATAAACATAATATTTTCCTTAATCTTTGGCTTTATGTGCTCTTATTGTGTTGGTCACTTAAGTTATCCAAGAGGCATTCCCTCCTGATCTTCTTTTTTTCATTCTATTATTTTATTTTTATTTTTTGAAAGATTATATTTATTTATTAGAGAAAGAAAGAGAGAGCAAGCACAAGCTGGGGGAGCAGCAGGAGAAGTAGACTCCCCACTGAGGAGGAAGCCTGATGCGGGTTCAATCCCAGGACCCTGGGATCATGACTTGAGCAGAAGGCAGATGCTTATCTGACTGAGCCACCCAAGCATCCCTTTATTTTTTTATTTTTATTTTTAGCTTTTTAAAGTAGACTCCATGTTGCACGTGAACCCCAATGTGGGGCTTGAACTTATAACCCTGAGACCAAGACCTGAGCTGAGATCAAGAGTTGGACGCTTAGCTGACTGAGCCACCTAGGTGCCTCTTTTTTTCCATTAAAAAAAAATTGTGGTAAAATTCACATACCATAAATTGACCACTAACCTTTTTAAAGTGTTCAATTTAGTGGCAGTTAGTAGACTAATGATGTTGTGCAACCATTACCTCTTTTATTTCCAAGATTTTTTCGTCATCCCATTTTCCATCATTCCATATTTCCCCCTTCCCCAAGCTCCTGGCAACCTGGAGGCAGTTTTTCTGATGGATTTACTTTTTTTTTTTTTAAGATTTTATTTATTTATCTGACAGAGAGAAACACAGTGAGAGAGGGACACACAAGAAGGGGGAGTGAGAGAGGGAGAAGCAGGCTTCCAGCAGAGCAGGAAGCCCAATGTGGGGCTCGATCCCAGGACTCTGGGATCATGACCTGAGACCAAGGCAGACGCTTAACGACTGAGCCGCCCAGGCGCCCCTGATGGATTTACTTATTCTGGATGTTTCACATAAGTAGAATCCTACAACATATGACCTTTTTGTGCCTGGCTGCTTTCACTTAGCATATTTTCAGTTTTCATTAGTAGCTCTAACATGTATCAGTACTTCATTTCTTTCTATGGCTGAATAATAATACATTGTATGAATGTAACTATGTTTTGTTTATCCATTCATCCTTTGATGAACGTCTTTTGGCTATTGTTTCCACCTTTGAAAATATGCTACTTTGAACATTTTTGTATAAATATTTCTTCGAATATCTGTTTTCAATTCTTTTGGGTATATACCTTGGTGTGAAATTGCTGGGTCATATGGTAATTCTATATTTAACTTTTTCTTGAAACTTTTTGAGGAGGGGCCAAACTGTTTTCCATAGTTGTGCCATTTTATGTTCCCACCAGAAGTGTGCATTCCAGTTTCTCCATATCCTGCCAATGCTTGTTATTTTCTGATTTTTTGGTTATAGTTATTTTAGTAGGTGTCACTGGTATCTCACTGTGGTTTTGATTCTCATTTCTCTGGTGGCTTATAATGTTGAGCATATTTTCATGTACTTATTAGCAATTTGTGTATCTTTGGAGAAGTGCCCATTCAGGATCTCTGCACGTTTTAATTAATTAATTTTTGCAAGAGTGAGCATGTGCGTGCACCAGTGAGCATTACCTGGGGGAGCGGTAGAGGGAGAAGCAGACTCTTCTCTGAGCAGGGAACCTGATGTGGGACTCAGTCCCAGGACCCTGGGATCATGACCTGAGCCAAAGGCAGACACTTAACTGACTGAGCCACCCAGGTGCCCTTCTGCCCATTTTAAAATGAGGGTTTTGTTGTTGTTGTTGTTATTGTTATGGAATTGTAGAAGTTCTTTATATATCCTATCCAGGATTCTTATCAGATACATATTTGCGAATATTTTCTCCCATTTCTTGGTTTGTCTTTTCATTTTCTTGATAATGTCATTTGATGCATGAAAGTTTTAAAGATTGAAGTCCAATTTACCTGTTTGTTGTTTTGTTGCTTATTCTTTTGGTGTCACAAGTAAAAATCCCTTGCCAGTTTCAGGGTCATGAAGATTTACCCTTATGTTTATACCTCTAAGAGTTTTATAGTTTAAGCGTCTACATTTCGGTCTTTGATCCATTTTTGAACTAATTTTTTTATGTGGTATGAGTCAAGGATTCAACCTCATTCTTTAGCATGTGGATTTCCAGTTTTCTCCGCACAATTTGTTGTAACAACATTAGTCTTTCTACTAATGGTCTACTGGTCTTTCAGTAAATTCTTTCTCTATTAAATGGTCTGGCACACTTACTGAAAATTAGTTGGCCATAAATATGAGATTTTATTTCTGAACTCTCAGTTCTTTTGCACTGTTGTATGTGTCGTCTATCCTAATGCCAGTACCATAATGTTTTGATCACTGTAGACTTGTACTAAGTTTTGAAATCAGAAATGTGAATTCTCCAACTTTGTTCTTTTTAAGATAGTTTTGGTTTTCAGTGTTTCCATTTTTGCAAAAATATGTCTTTAAGATTTTGATAGGGATTGCATTGACTATTGACAACTTTAGAGAATGTTGCCATCTTAACAATATTAAGTCCTCTAATCCATGAACATAGGATGTCTTTCCATTTATTTATTTAGTTCTTCTCTAATTCATCCCAGCTGTGTATTATAGTTTGCAGTGTATAAGTTTTGTGCTTTTTGGGGTTAAAGTCATTCCTTAATATTTTATTATTTTGGGTATTATTATAAATGATACTGTTTTTTTAAAGTTATATTTTAATTTTTTAAAATTTATTTTATTTTTTTTGTAATCTCTGCTTTCAGTGTGGGGCTCAAACTCACAACCATGAGATCAAGAGTTGCATGCTTTGGGTGCCTGGATAGCTCAGGTCATGAGGATCTCAGGGTCCTGGGATCAAGCCCCTATCGAGGCTCCCTGCTCAGCAGGGGGCCTGCTTCCTCCTCTCTGCCTGCCTCTCTGCCTACTTGTAATCTCTCTCTGTCAAATAAATAAATAAAACTAAAAAAAAAAAAAGAATTGCATGCTCTTCTAACTGAGCCGTCCAGGTGCCCCAATGAAATTGTTTCCTTAGTTTCATATTTGGAGTGTTCATTGCTAGTATATAGCAATATACCTGATTTCTGTGTGTTGATCTGTAGTCTGTTGTTTTGCTAAAATTTGTTAATTAGCACTAATAGTTTTTTTATTTTGGCAATTTCTCTCTGGATAGAATCATGTCACATGTAAATAAGGATAATATTACTTCTTTTTTTCAACTTGGATGTCTTTTCTTTCTCTTGCCTAATTGCTATGGCTAGAACTTTAGTACAATGTTTAATACAAGTGTGAAAGCAGGTATCCTTGCCTTTTTTTGTGTGATTTTTAGGGAGAAAGCTTTCAGTCTCACCATTGAGTATAATGTTAGCTGTGGATTTTTTCCTTTTTTTAAAATGCTGTTTACCATGTTGAGGGAGATCTCTTCTGTTCCCAGTTTGAGTGTCCCCCCCCCCAAAGGGTAATGGATTTTTTCAGATGCTTTTTCTATATCAATCAGATGAACATGTATTTTTTTCTTCATCCTATTATATTACATTAGTTGATTTTTGTATGTCAAAGCACCTTTGCATTTCTAGGATAAATCCCACTTGGTCATGATACAGATTTCTGTTAATGTGCTGGTGTATTTAGCTTGTTAGTATCTTGTTGAGATTTTTTTTTTAAAGATTTTATTTATTTATTTGACACAGAGAGAGAGAGATTACAAGTAGGCAGAGAGGCAGGCAGAGAGACAGGGAGAGGAGGAAGCAAGCTCCCTGCCGAGTAGAGAGCCCGATGTGGGCCTCGATCCCAGGACCCCCGATGTGGGCCTCGATCCCAGGACCCCGAGATCATGACCTGAGGCGAAAGCAGAGGCTTTAACCCACTGAGCCACCCAGGCGCCCTCTTGTTGAGATTTTTGCATCTGTATTCATAAAGGATATTTGTAGTTTTCTTGTGATGGCTTTATTTGGCTTAGGCCTCAGGGTAATGCTGGCTTTGTGGAATAGTTTAGGAAGTGTTCTTCCTTTTCTATTTTGTGGAAGAATTTGAGGATTGATGTTTTCTTTAAACAGAGTTCACCAGTAAAGCCATCTCTCTCTTACACTTTTAGGATGTGTCTTAAGAGCTTAATTTTGCTGTTAACTGCTTTGCATGGTTTCTAGATCTTTATCATAAAGTGTCCCCACTTTACCCCCCAGTATTCCTAAAAATTGTGAAGGTCATGAAAAACAAGGAACAACTCAAAAACTCATAGACCAGAGTACATGAGGGAGACATGACACCTAAATGCAGTGTAGTATCCTGGGTGAGATCTTGGAACAGAAAAAGGAAATGAATGGAAAAATTGGTGAAATCTGAATCAAGTTGAGTTTAGTAAATGATATTATACTAATGTTGGTTTTCTTAATTTTGACATTCCACTATAAAATAATATGGTGGCATTAGGGGAAACTGAACTAGGTGAGGGGGATATGTGAATTCTCTCTAATATCCTTGCAACTTTTGTAAATCTAAAATTATTCCAAATAAGGTTATTTAAAAAAAATGCATAGTCAGTTGCAGTCAAAAATACTGCCTGGGTTTTTAAGTTAATGTCAGAGGTCTGTATTCGTCACACCTGCAGCATTTCCTTTTTGTGACTCTGGCAAGAAAGACTGAAAATGTGGATTCTTCTCTGTAGAAAAGATGGCTTTAAATTAAAAAAAAATTTTTTTTTGAAAAATTTATTCTCTGGTGACATGAATCACTATTCAGTATTCGAATTGCCTCTACTTTATTAAAACACAAGTGTTTACATTTTAGAGAGTTGATGGTATCTTTCACAAGTATTTCTTTTGGTCTTATGGTAGGTACCTTTAGGAGAGTAATAATAATACTAAATCAGCCAGTAATCTCTTTCTAGTGTTAGGCTGTTTTTATAGAATTGTTGCTTTTTCTGTGAAAATACACATTTTGCATGGAAGGTCTGACATTTTGATCCTAAGACTACTTTGGCAAAGAAGTTGATCTGTAAACCATCTAAATCTTTGGGTCTCGCTTATCCCTTTTGGAGCCCCTTATAAATAAGCGTCTCTTCCTCATGCGGCTTTCTTATGCAGCTCCTGCAAAGCTTGTCTCAGCTCCCTGTTCTTCTGTATCCTTGGGCTGACCATTCAACCCAGCAACTTCTCTATGTCTAGCCTCTCATGCTCCTAGGAGGTCAGCTGTGAGAGAGGTTAGGAAGCCTGAAGGACAAATGGGCTTATAATTATAATGCTCCTTCCAAACTTTCATGTTGGTAATGATATCCACTTTAGTTCTTTGTTTTTTGTTAAGAATTGACAGGAACAACAACAAAAAAAAAAAATAAAAGGAATTGACAGGGACAGGGGCACCTGGGTGGCTCAGTCGGTTAAATGTCTGCTTTTGGCTCAGGTCATGATCCGAGGATCCTGGGATGGAGCCCTGCATTATGCTCTCTGCTCAGTGGGGATCCTGCTTCTCCCTCTTCCTCTACTGCTCCTCCTGCTTATGCTTTCTTGCACTTGCTCTCTCTCTCTCTCGCAAGTAAATAAATAACTTTTAAAAAAGAATTTATTTGACAGAAAGACACAGAGAGTGAGGGAACACAAGCAGAGGGAGTGGGAGAGGAAGAAGCAGGCTTCCCACTGAGCAGGGAGCTGACCCTGGGATCATGACCTGAGCTGAAGGCAGACGCTTAAATGACTAAGCCACCCAGACACCGCTCAAATAAATAAATAAATTCTTAAAAAAAATAAAAAAGAATTGACAGAGACATAGTATTTATCTTTCATAGAACTTTCCCCCGAAGACTTAGAAGAGCAAAATATTTTGGGGAATGACTTTTGCCACATTTCCTAGGAAAAAAACATAGCCTTAAAATTTTAGACCTCAGAGAGCTACATACAGTAGGGATTTTTGTGTGTGTGGTACCTAGGTGTATGCATTTTTTTTAAAGATTTATTTATTTTTAGAGACAGGTGGAGGGGGAGGGGCAATAGGGGAAGGAGAGGCAGTGGGAGAGAGAATCTGAAGCTGACTCCTCAATGAGCCCAATGTGGTGCATGACCTGGAGACCATGACCTGAGCTGAAACCAAGAGTCAGATGCTTAAACCACTGAACCACCCAGGTGCCCCAGTAGTATGCATTTTTGAGGAGAGAAAGGGACCCTAGCTTTTTGTCTGTTTCTTAGAGGGGTTCCTGATTCTAGAAACGGTGAGAATCACAATTTTGATCCAGTTCCTTGTCTCATTTGACAGTTGAGCAAACCGAGTTTGGGAGGGAGTGAAAGGACTTAAAGAGTATCCTGGCTCCCTATGCTGGGTTTCCCATTGTACCACAAATAAAATTATCCGAAGGTTTGGGGAGTTACGTTTTTGTTGCTTGCTTATCCCTTTTCTCCCCCCTTCTCACTTTTTGTAGGAAGTATGTCAGGTTTATTTGCCTGTGTTCATGTGTTATTTATGTGTATTTTTGATTCCTTAGGCCAAGCCATGACTACAGTAGCGGTGCATGTGGACTCCAAAGCTGAGCTCACTACCCTGCTGGAGCAGTGGGAAAAGGAACATGGCAGTGGGCAGGACATGGTACCTATCCTTACCAGGTAGGAACAATTAAGTTTTTTTTTATAAATTTGTTTGAAAAAAGGGAAAAATTGAAGGATAGTATGGGAACATTTTCATCTTGACTGTGAATTCTGAATCCATTTTTTTTCTTTCAGAACTAGTCTTTATCTCATTACTTCTTGAAACTCTTTAAATTTTTTACTTCTCGGGCTGTTGGTCCTTATTCTCCTTTGTAGGTTCTTCTCTTGTCTGTATTTCACCCTTAGGGTTTTGTTGATGGTTCTTTTTTCTCTTCACCCTAAATATTTCACCTAGATAGTTTCATTCCTATCCATGATTTAACACATTATTCTTAGGTTAACTTTCAGATAGGTATTTCTACTTCAGATCCCTCTTTTTAAAAATTTCAGACCCTTTTCTCAGTTGCTTAATGTATACGTCTTTACCTGGCTATTTGCAGACACCTAAACATACTATGTCTAAGTAGAGCTTATCATCTTCATCCTGACTCCTTTCTTATTCACAGTTTGTGCTCTTGTGCCTCCACTTTGGTGTACAGAGCTTCCTATATTAACAGTTTAGTCCCCATGCCCTGAGGATTTCTGCTTTTTCTTCTTCTCCATTCTCCCTTACCACCTCCTTCATTAGATATTGATCATGTTTTGACTGGCCTCTTAGGCAGTGTAAATTTTCTCTCCATCTCCAGTTTACCCTCTTCTAATACGTCTTCCTCTTTGCTGAAAGAGTCTTCTTCCTTACACACAAATCTGATTGTTATACCTTTGATCATACTTCTCTGGCTCTATTTTTCCTACAGAATAAAATGTAAACTTCTTAGAGTGGCCTATGAAGCCATTTATGATTTGGCCTCTACCTCCTTTTTTCTGCCTCATAGTGTTAGTCTCCTTCAGTAAGGAATAGTACTGTATTTTCTAATGTCTGTGTGCCTTTGCACTTGCTGTTCCTTTGGCCTGAAATGCTTTTCCTACCAAGGAAAGTCTGCTTGGCAAACTCTCATCCTTTCAAGAAGCAGTTTGAGAATTATGTCTATAAAACTCTCTGACTCTGACATCCCCAGGTAGGTTTGGGCACTCCTTTTTTCTTATTTTTTAATACTCCTGTCATTCGTGTGTGTGTGTGTGTGTGTGTGTGTGTGTACGTGTGTGTACACACACAAATGTATATATAAATGTTGTATAATTATAATTCCCCCCGTTTTAACTCTTAACCACATTGTACTATAATTTTTTTTTTTGCATGTGTTACTTCACTAAATTGTAAGGTTTTTTTGTTTTTTAAATTAAAAGTTTTTTTAAAGACATGTACTATACCTTTTTATTGGTGTCTCCTCAGACAATGACTTGTGCATGCCTGGTACATAGTAACGAACGGTATGGGACTTAATTTTACTGAATGATGTGTGAAACAGGAGACTGAAAAATAAAGGCTGGAGAGGGACGCCCATGGTTTTTCTAAGGAAGAGGTCACTGGAACATGGGGATCTTTAACATTAAACTTTGATATAGCAGAGAAAAGCTTTTTGTTTGTGTAATGATGTATTCTATAGAAATAAAGAGAACTATGATCTTATGAAAGTTTAAGTGGGGATAAATGCTTTGTTGCTCTTGATATATGGGGAACATGTGAAAAGTACAGTTTTTTTCGGAACAGGATTATTGCTGACCAGTGGAAAGTGGATTTTAATTTGTAGAGGCATTGGTGATTAAGAACTACTAATCACAAGATACTTGAAATGCAGCCACAGTGAATTTAAAGAATATAAGTATTGTGTAGTTAAAATGTGGATTATTGGTGTAACTGTGAGAGAAGAGAGTCATAAATGGGGATGATAACATTAGTGGTAGATTGACTTAATTGGAAAAGATACTTATTGAGTACATGGACAAAAGATAGTGTTTTATTTTCAAGATTGTTTCATATCCATAATATTTGACTCTCAGCTTTGTCACTGTGGTTTGATATTCAGTAAAATAGAGGGATTCTATCTTCAAGGAGATAACTCTCTGGGAGGCAACTAACAGATATAAAACAATGCAGAATAGTATAAATTAGTATTTAATGAGGTGCTAAATTGGGCAGTATGATTCCTACATATTGCATGAGTTATGAGAATGAAAAGAACTTGAATGAGTCAGTTTCTTTTATTCGCTCAACAAATATTTGAGGACCTTTCGTATGTGGGAACTGTCAGATACTTCCCTGAACCTAATTTCCTCATTTGTCACTAAAAGTATCACTGAGAGCTGCATTGTTAAATGACAGCCATCCTTGGAGCTATTTGCAAAACACAGTATAGCCAGATAGTGGAAAGCTAAGCTTGGAATTTTGACTTTTAATTTCTAACTCCACTGGGCTTTCCAGTACAGGATGTGGTAATGGTTTTTTGGAATAAGGACTTGAAAGATGGTACCTTGATGAAAAGCAGAGTCACGGTTTTCTAGGAAAAGTGAAAAATGTGACTGAAAAAAACATTGATGGGAGAAGGAACTGGGACATGTTTTTGTGGCAGTGAGGAAATGGGCCTCACCAGAGTAGAGGGTGACTGTAAGGTACGAATGGAAAATAAAGTTACATGGAGCAGGATCTTTAAAAGATCATCTAGGTTACACAGGAAGTGTTAAGAGACAGTAAAATGATTTAATAGTTTATTTTAGAAGGGGGCAATTCCTATCATCCAGATTGTGGGTGTTAGTTCACTGAATATTTTCTAAAGTTCTCTCACATGTCTGTGGTCTCTCCCTTACCCCCCAACCTCTACTGGCTGCAGATGCAGGTGTTTTGGTATATCCCATGAAAAACAATGAAATTCAGGCTTGCCTATTTATTGGCTGCAACTTTCATGATTTTTTGGCAGTTTTCCTAAGAAAAGTATGTGTGGCTTCTTATAACTTTGATTTATTTATTATTTGTATTGTTATTTATTATAATCAAGCCTTTGACTTGATTCTGTGAAAAGGAACTGGCATTGGGCCAAGTTATGTGAGCATTACCCAGGTTCTGTGGGTTTGTTTTTTTATATTATTGAGATACATATTGTATAGTACTCTGCTTGATGGATTCTGTATTTGTAAAACTGTTACCTACGTCAAGTTAAAGAACTTGAGTTCTGCCTCCAGAAGGCTCTTTCCTATCCTGTCCCAGTCAAATCTACCTTAAATTCTTTTTTTTTTTAAAGATTTTATTTATTTGTTTGACAGAGAGAGAGAGATTACAAGTAGGCAGAGAGGCAGGTAGAGAGAGAGGAGGAAGCGGACTCCCGGCTGAGCAGGCAGCCTGATGCGGGGCTCGATCCCAGGATCCTCTGATCATGACCTGAGCTGAAGGCAGAGGCTTTAACCCACGGAGCCACCCAGGCGCCCCTTAAATTCTTTTTCTATTTGTTTTTGATTTTCAGTTTTTACTGTATCACTACTTACCTAGCTCTCACATGTCAGGTTTTGTTTTAAGCAGAGAACATATATTACCTTAAACCTCAAGGAAACTCTATAAGATAGGGACTGTTACCCTTATTTTACAGATGAGGCATAGAAAGGTTAAGTAACTTGACCAGAGTCACACATAGCGGAAGAAGTATGATTTGAACCCTCGCCAACTGGCTCCAGAGTCCATTAACTTCCACTGTGGTATATATTACATAGTTTCAACAGAAGATATTAGTAGATCTTATGATATGTAATTGTAAACATATTTTGTGTGGTAGCCCTTTGTGGCAAAGTGAATTTTCAGAGTTTAAAGGGAAGGGTAGAAAAGTAAAATATTTTTGAGCCTTAATGGGGAAAAATATGCCAGAATAGGCAAGAATTTTTGTAGGGAGCTTAGCTTTTAAGACCAGGAAGTACTGTTTTGTTTTTTGTTTTTTTAAAGATTTTATTTATTTATTTATTTATTTATTTATTTGAGAGAGGGAGAACACAGAGGGAGAGTGAGAGGGAGAAACAGACCCCCTGCTGAGCAGAGAGCCCAACGTGGGGCTCCATCCCAGGACCCTGAGGTCATGATCTGAGCTCAGAGCAGATGCTTAACCCACTTGGCCACCATAGGAAGTATGGTTTTGTGGACATAAAATATATAGGAGAGTTTGAGTCAGGACAGAGCATGGTAGATGTTGGAGAGTATGATAGCCTTGTATTTGATTGTTATTATAATAGGTTAAATTGTTATTCTTGCTTAGGGTATTCAAAATGTGATTTTTCTTGTTTCAAAAAGTGTGAGTAAAAAAAGACTACTGATACAACAAAAAACATGGATCACTCAAAATATGCCGAACTAAAGAAGCCAGTTATGAAAAGAGTATATATGTTCCATTTTTTTTAAGATTTTATTTATTTATTTGACAGAGAAAGATCACAAGTAGGCAGAGGCAGAGAGAGAGGAGGAAGCAGGCTCCCTGCTGAGCAGAGAGCCCGATGCAGGCCTCGATCCCAGGACCCTGAGGTCATGACCTGAGCTGAAGGCAGAGGCTTTAACCCACTGAGCCACCCAGGCGCCCTATATGTTCCATTTGTATAACATTCTACAACAGGCAAAACTAATCTTTTGTGAGAGAAAGCAGATAATTGGTTGTTTGGGGTAGGGGTGGAGCTTAGGTCGGGGAAGACTGTTACAGGCTGAAGTAATAGCACTTAGGCCCTAAAACAGTTATGAACTTGGACTCTTCAAAGAGCAGAGAAGGCCATATGCCTGAAGCTTAATGAAGGGAGAATGGAGAGAAGTCAGAGACGTAGACAGAAGCTGGGTTAGTGTAAGCCATGGTAGTACTTGGGTATAATTGAAATTATTGCGGTAAATCATTGGAAGTTGGAGAATGAATTTTGTGTCAAGCATTGAAGCAAGAATTTGGAGAAAAGGCTATTGCAAGTAGTTGAGGCAGTTGATGGTGTTCTGGGCAAGGATAAGAATGGTCAAGATTGGAAGAAATAATTGAAGTCAGGAAATATTTTGTAGGTAGAGCTAACAGGAATTATTGTTGTGGGGGATGAGGAGAAAAGGTTTTAATGATGACTCCTAGGCTCCTGAGGGGATGGTAGTGCTATTTTTGAGACAGGAAAGTGGAGAGAAGAATGTGTTTGGGAGTGGAAATTCTTTTACGAGCTGGTTGTTTAGATCTCTGTGTTCATTGGGAAAATATCTTTTTTCTAACTTTTTGTTTTTATTTTACACCTTGATTTTTGAATTGACTATTGTAGGTGGTGGTACATTTTTTTGTATGCTTGTCTAGAGTTGACCCTGTCTTCCCTTTGTGCTAGGATGTCTGAATTGATTGAAAAAGAAACTGAAGAATATCGTAAGGGAGATCCAGACCCATTTGATGACCGACATCCTGGTGAGACCCGTGTTCTCTTAAGCCTGGCTCTAATTTTCTTAGAAAAGAAAATAGCTTAATAGGAAATTTTACAATTGAAATAGCATCTTTCCTGCTAAGTTGTAAGATCATTTGATTGTTAAAATATTGCTCAAGGTGGGGGTAGTGAGGAAAAATAAATTCCTGGAAAAATGGAAATATTTGTAATATTTATATATCAATGAGAAGATAACTAACTTCAAGGAGCTAAATTATATACCTTACTGACACCATTGATATGTTACTTAAAAAGGGAAAAATGTTCTCCCTTTCTGACTTTTAACCCCAAAGAGATTATCCTTTGTGCCTTTGTCTTTCAAACAACAGTTTGAAACAGTTATGGACTTGGCTTTGAAGGAGAAAAATGGATAGTTATCCTTTTACTAAGGAGAAAATGTAGTTGAAAATGTATTCAGTGCCTTGTTTTTAGTTATGAAATGGATACTCGGAACCTTGAATAATAAACAGGTTTCTTGATGTCTGCTTTCGTATTTCAGCGGCTAAAGTATGCCATCTCATATTACTTTGGCTTTATTTTGGGCTAATTAGAGCCATGACAATCCAGTCTGCTTTGGCATGGAATTTGGTATGATACAGAGCTGTGTGAGACTTGAGACTTTGCCATTTTAAGTTTTCTCTAAGGTGGAGTACCAGTGGGCAAAGCTTAAATCCTATATGGGCCCATGCTGCATATAAACTTTCTCTGTGTAAGTTCAGAAGTAGTCCTTTGTGGAAAAAAGAGGTACTGTATGTGGAGTGATATGAGAATGAGTGGGACTTACAAAAATAAGAACATTGTATACCCACCTGAATGGTACAGGGTTACTTTCTATCTCTTAGGCTTTTGTTCTCAAATATAAGTAAGCTAGGCATTTCAGATTTAGTGTCCAGTTATTTATGTGATACCTGTTGCTCTTGTTCTAGACATCCCCACTTGTGACTTTAGAGTATTATTCACCTATTTAATTCTTCAGTAAAACAATCAAAGTATGAAGAAGTACGAATGTGAATGTGAAATAAGAAATTAGGTTAATGTATGGGGTTATGAAAAGAATTAAAAGAGAGATAGATGATCATGCTTAGTGACCTTGGAAAGGCCTTGGAAGGGATGAAATGGTAATGAGGAGGAAGGGAGAGACAGAATGATACACTTTTTTTTCAGTAGAAACTTCAAAGACTTGTTTTTTTCCCCCCTACCTCTTATGTTTAAGCAATGTTTGTATTAGGCATAATTTCTTTAAATAAAATTGGGGTGTCAGTTTCATCATTTATAAACAGAGAAAGTTAGGTAATCTGAGGTCCTCATCTAGTTTTTATTATACCATTCTGTAACTTTTCTTTTTGTGATTTACTTTGTAATATTAATTACAGCTTGGTAGAAACTTCGAATCAGTAGCTTACATCTTTTCTTCATCCTAAATCGTATCCTTTGACTAAATTTGCCACTCTAATGAACTTGAAGATTAAAATAGATGGTATCTGTTTTAAAAACCAGTAATTGTCCCAATCATTAAGTAATTCCTTTACCATTAGGCTGTGTATTGAATAGATTCTAGGTTCCTGGCCTTTCTTTCCCTAGGAACTTGGAAAGTTAAGATGGCCAAGGTTACCATATCTTTAGAGTTGGTGATTGCTTTTAGTGGAATTCCCCTCCTGAGCCCTGCCCCCACAACCTCAGATATCATTACAGGTTTGAGGATGCATCTTTGGTATTGTTGGCATTAGAGTTGAAAGGGAGGTTGGACTTGGAGTCTACTCTCCTCCAGACCACCCATCAAAAGAAGTTTTGCTTCCTACCTTATTCTGGCTGGGAAATCAGGGTTTTTCTCTCTTAAGTCTCCCTTATGATTCTTTTTTAGACCTTGTGTGCTCTTAGTAGTGCGGGGGTGGGTCTTGTGCACATTTATTTAATTTAGCATTGCTGTGTAGGCAACGTGCTGGGAGATGGGAAAGTTAGAGAGCAGTGTCTCAAGTTTTTATATTGTCATTTTTAATTTTAGAGCATTTTTCTTATGAAATCTAATTCATCAAAAGAATCTTTTCTTTGTTTCCGTTTATTTTTGTGGCATTTTAATAGTACTTGTAATAACCCAGGTGCCTTTCCAGAGGTTTAACTTGCTTGACTGGGATGACTTACTTATTCCTTGTTTGTTCTTCCCCTCTTCTTTTTGGTAGGTCGAGCTGATCCAGAGTGTATGCTGGGCCACTTGCTGAGAATACTCTTCAAGAATGATGATTTCATGAATGCAGTAGGTTTGCTTCTTACTTTTCTCCAGAGATTATTATCAGCAGATGCTATACCTTTATAGTTTGTAAATAGTTTGCTTTCTCCTAAGGTCTTGACAGAATTGGGACTAGAGTGGGTAGATTTTTTTGTTTGTTTGTTTGGTATTAGTTCAATGAGACATGCATTGTGGATTTCTTTCTTACCAAAGTCCTGGTTGTTGCCAAGGTGTTTTCTTTTTGGTGTGTACTTTGTTCAGTTGAATATTGGCAGGGACTCATAAGGCATCTGTGCTCATCCCTGGGCAAGATGATTTTAAGTTTGGGAATATAGACATTTTCTTGGGTTTCTGAATAGAAAGCTAAGAGTTATATATGAGGCATGATTCTGCACCAACACTGTGGTGTGTGCAGTGGGTATGTGGAGGAAGAGAAAGATACCTTCCCTAACTCTGGGCTGTTGAGAAGTAAATGAGCAGGGAAGATACATCCATTGTTTACAGCTCCTTCATCATAGTAATTATTCAGTAGGTTGTAGCTATTAGGTTTGTTTTTGGAGGCTGGAGTGTATGATGCTTGAGAGCATGGGTTTTGGGGTTCATGTTTTGGGTTTAAATGCAGCCCCACTGTTCGCTGACCATTTGATCTTGAGGCAACTTAAGCCTTCATTTTCTCCAAGCTTTATTTTCTTTATCTATAAAATAGGGATGATAATTCTTACCTTTAAAATGTTTTTGTAATCTTTGAAATTGATCATGAAAAGTGCTTAACAGAACCTGGTACATGAGGGCTCAGTAAATATTAGCTGTTATTATTGTATGTATTGTATTAACTCCCGAATTTATTTCTCAATAACTAGTGTCTCTTCTGTACCTCAGATTATTTCCAACTGCCTTCTAGATATTTCCACCTGGATATCTTCCACAGGCACCTTGAATTCCACATGTCTAATTGTTTACTCTATTATCTGTTTTCTCTTGTTCTCTAGCTCAGTAATGATGTCCTTGTCTAGCTAGCTGGAAGTTATCCTTTACTTTTCAAGCTCTCTCATTCAGTGAACTTACAGGTCTTATCATTACCATTCCGTTAACCTTCACAAATCCCTCCACTTCTTTCTGCCCTTGTTGCCAGACATTGGTTTAGCCACTACCATCTCTCTCTTGGCTATTATAGTTGCCTCTTAACTGATTTATCATCTTGTCTTGTTCTCCTCCAGCATGTTCACTTTATAACCCAGAAATATTTCTAAAATGCAAAAAATGATGGCACCCTTTTGCTTATAGTCCATTAGTGGTTTCCCGTTGCTCTCAAGATAAATTTTAAATTCCTCGGTTTGAAATATAAACCCAATCTCTCTCTGGCCTTTGTCCTCTGAGTTTTACGTTCTTGTCCTTTGGCTCTCTCTTGTCCCTACTCCTACTTGTCCTTTACGTTCTGGCTTAGAATCCCTTCCCCTCTGAAGTCTTCTCTGATTCTTCTGCGGGAGTTGTGTGCCCTCATATAGGCTTCTGTAGCATCCTGTACTCAATGATATTTGTTTTTCCAGCCGTCACCTCTTTTGGATTATGAACCCTTTGATGGTGGGACTGCATCTTATTCACTGATGTATACCCAGCACAGAGCAGAGTGCCAGTTAGTAGTGGAGACTGAGTAGTATTTGAGCACTAAAATGAAAGTTTTATTAATATGTTTATTTATACTTATAATTTATGTGTAATATTAAATATATTTATAGTGTAAGGTCAAAATTCATGTTTTCATTAGCCAATTTCAAGAATCTTGCCCTGCTTAATCCTTTTGGAAAAGTGTATGTAAGAATAAGGGGTAAAAAAAAAAATAGGGAGTGATTTCTTCTTGTTACTCTTTAAGCTTTAATTCTGTCATTGCTCATTTGTTGTTTTAGAGGGGGATTTGATTTTAAAGATACAGAAGAAATAATGTATGATCCCATCGTGGCTCAGCAGGATCGTAACTGTTTATAATTAAGGCTTAATTAGTAATTGTTAGTCCTTTAATACCCCTGAGGTGAGTGATGGGAACATATTAAGGGTTTATTAGACTTCATTAATTTCACTAGGTTGAATTTCAGATGAAAAGTATTCCTCCTTTTTTTATAGCTGGTGAATGCATATGTGATGACAAGCCGAGAGCCCCCTTTAAACACTGCAGCTTGCAGACTCCTACTTGACATCATGCCAGGGCTGGAAACTGCTGTTGTCTTTCAAGAAAAGGTATTTAATAAAAAGAAAAGTCATCATTTTATTTTTAAATTGAAAGTTGATCTGTTTGAATTGTCTTTGTTTAAATAATTATAGATTTTTGTAATAATAGCAATGTGTTGTAGAAATATAAGAAATAAAGATAAGCAATAAGAAAAATTAAGAATAACTTTTTGTGTTGCTTAGGTGCTATAGTATATGTTAAAATCTTAAGATCATATGTTTTTAGAATGGTTTTATGATTTTATTCAAACTCTTATTCTTGATGAGTTGTCTTCCTTAGTGAGGAAGGAATTTCTGCCTTGAGGAAGCCCATTCTCTTGGTGGTATTTATTTTTTAATTTTTAGGTTTTTTTCTTGGTGGTATTTTATATTTAGTTAATATTTGAAGATGTGTTTTGTGCTGTATTTTATGCTAGGTGTTGGTAATATTTTGTCAGCAAGATGGGAGCTTACATTCACATAATATATTTGGGAAGGCAGACACAAGTAAATTGATAATTTCATATAAGGATAAGTACTATGAAGACCAGAAAATGATACTGTGATAGTGACTGTGTGTATCTGTGTGTATACTTTAAACGTCAAAAATTAGTTGATCTATTTTTTTTTTTAAAGATTTTATTTATTTATTTGACACAGAGAGAGAGATCACAAGTAGGCAGAGAGACAGGGAGAGGAGGAAGCAGGCTCCCTGCTGAGCAGAGAGCCCGATGCGGGCCTCGATCCCAGGACGCTGAGATCATGACCTGAGCCGAAAGCAGAGGCTTTAACCCACTGAGCCACCCAGGCGCCCTAGTTGATATATTTTTAGAAGTAATATAGGTGTTTTGTTTTTAGCATTAAGAATTTGCACATGGCTTTTTTTTTTTTAAGATATTAACATTTAATTTTCTGAAACAGTCTGGAAGTCTTAGTGTAGTTAAATATTTAAAAGAAATGAAAGATCTGGAAATAGATTTTCATTTAACTTTTAAGAAAATTTTGTTACAGAATTGTATCACATAAAATCTTTTAGAAAGTGACATTGTGTAATTAATGCTGTAATTTGCAGTATTATATACAGGCTAAGTTAAAAAAATCTCCAGTTACTTTACCATTGTGGGAGACCAAAAATATCTATATGCTTGTCAGAAATATTTTAATGTGAATTCTTTTGAAAACCAGGATGAAAATGGAGCATTTATAGCAGTGTATTTGTATATACAAGATTTGTACAAGATTACAGATGATTTTACTCTGCTTTGTAAAAGTTTCCTGGTTGTCATTGTAGGAAAACCATCTCTGCTTTTTAAAGTTTCATCATTGTATACCTAAAATTAAGCGAATACCCTTTGGATGTCAGAAACAGTAAAGGATGTTTTGAATAATAAAGCTTTCTTCAGTTTAAGAACAGCTTTGTTTCTTTCTTTCTTTCTTTTTTTTTTAGAGATGGGGAGGACAGATAAAGGGGAGGAGGGAGAGAGGGAATCCCAAGCAGGCTCCATGCTTAGCATGGAGCCTGATTCAGGGCTTGATCTCACAATCGTGAGATCATGACCTGAACTGAAATCAAGAGCCAAACTAAATGAGCCACCCAGGCACCCCAACAATTTTGTTTATTAATAACTAATTTCTTTTGGGAGAAGTGAATTATTAAGGAAAATTAGATAGGAAATAACATAACCTTGAATCCGGTGTCTTAGAACACAGATTGCAAACTTCTTTCATGTTATGAGACCTTACTGTTGGATTACATGATGATCTTTATCCTTCAGAAGTATCCTATGCAAATTTTTTGGTGTGAATCAATATTTTACTTCTTTAAAAATAATCTAATTAGGGCGCCTGGGTGGCTCAGTGGGTTAAAGCCTCTGCTTTCGGCTCAGGTCATGATCTCAGCGTCCTGGGATCGAGGCCCGCATCGGGCTCTCTGCTCAGCAGGGAGCCTGCTTCCTCCTCTCCTTGTCTCTCTGCCTACTTGTAATCTCTTTCTCTGTGTCAAATAAATGAATAAAATCTTAAAATAAATAAATAAATAAAAATCTAATTATATAGTCTTTCTCAAACTTTGTGAAGCATAATATGTTTTTACATGCAACCCATTACATATATGTATGAAAAATAAGTTTCTTGAACATTGTTTACTCTTCGTGTAGTGCATTCTGATATTTTCTATTTCATTTCCTTTTTATATTTTCTATTTCATATCCTTTTTATATTTTCTATTTCATATCCTTTTTATTTTAGAGGTGGTTGCAAGTTACTAAATTGATTTTACTCTTTTAGCCACTATTTTAAACAGTTGCTTATTTGTACTTTCAGAAATAGTCAAATAGCTTTAAATTTTTTTGTTTACAATTATTTATGTAGTTTTCTTCAGACCAGAGTACTTTAATATTGTTTGTGTGCTTGGTTTTTCATATTACTAAGTTTGTCAGTGTATGCTCTTAATCCAGTCATATAAGGACCCTTAGGGGTTATTTTTTGAGTATTGCTTTCAAATTTTCCTCTTTGAGGTTGTCTTAAAATATTGGAGGTGGGAGGGATAAAATCAGAGAGAATGAAGTCTCAAAGTATCATCTCTGAGTTTTTCCCAGATTTTAACTCTGCAACATTAAGATTCCTCTAAATTTTAAAAATTTATTTATTTATTTATTTGACACAGAGAGACAGAAAGAGGGGGAACACAAGCAGGGGGAGTGGGAGAGGGAGAAACAGGCTTCCCGCCGAGCAGGGAGCCTCATGTGGGCCTCGGTCCTACGACCCTGGGATTATGACCTGGGCTGAAGGCAGACACTTAACGACTGAGCCACCCAGGTGCCCCCCTCTAAAATGTTTAATAGGTGCTTTATGAAAAAAGTCATTTAGGTGGATGCCTACCATTTATTGAGTGCAAGCCCTGTGCTAAGCATTTGTTTTGTATCATGTATTAATCCTCACAGTATTCCATAAGAGGTAGGATGAAAACCATGAATATATGTCTTTTCAGAGGCAGAGAGAAAAAAGTGGTTTTAAGAGAGTTGGGAGGAAACCCAGATCTATCTCATGGACCAGTCAGGATAACTTGTCAGCTTTCCTGGCATGCACTTGCAAATTCTAGGTAGACTGTAATAAACTCTAAGAAATTCCTGTGTGCCAGAAATGAAGAGGTAATTTTAAAAACGTGATAATTGAGGACAGGAGACAAAACCTTGGCTGAAGAGTTGGAACTGGGCCCTTGACCCCTGCATAAAACTGGTACCCCAAAGGACTGTCACTGAAACAGTGCAAAAGAGAAATACCTGTTTACTCCCTTGGGGAGATGACAGGTTTCTCAGGTTCTGACCCCACACTAAAGGGTAGGGCTGGATAAATCTCTGAGAAACTCTGGGCATGACTTTTTTTTTTTGGTGCATGTTTGAAATTTCTACCATATGATTAGGAACCCGAAAGCCAAAAAAATTAACAACAAAATAATTTGTGATATTCCTTGAATGGCAAAAGCAATTGTAAAATCACTCTTGGGGGAAGCTCTCACAATCCAGGCTACCAGGAATTCTCATAGAAAAAGCAATTTCCAGGTGAAGTGAGTTCACAAAAACATTATAAAACACACCAGGAATTAATTCTCCATGATTAGGTGTTAACAGTTACAATAAACAGGAGAATTAAATAGAATAGATATTTGAAAGATATTAGAAAGTAAGTATCTTTTAAATGATTGGATGTATTTCCTTTTTGGCTTTTTCATCACTAGTGTATAGAAATGCAACTGATTTTGTATGCTGTAACTTTTTGCTGAATTCATTTATTAGCTCTAACATCGTATGTGGAATCTTAAAGAGTTTTCTACGTATAAAATCTGTGTCATCTGTGAACAGAGTAATTTTATTTCTTTTCTAACATTGACACCTTTAATTTCTTTTTCTTGGCTGATTCTGGCTAGAACTTACAGTACTGTGTTGAATAGAAGTGGTAAAAGCAGACATCTTTGTTTTGTTCTTGGTCTTAGGGGAAAAAGCCTATCAGTCTTTGACACTTGAGTATGATTTTGGGTGCGGGTGGGTTTTTCTTACCTGGCTTTTGTGGTGCTAAGAAAGTTTCCTTCTATTCCTAATTTATTAAGTATTTTTTAATGAAAGTGTATTGATTTTTGGCAGATTTTATTTTGTTGTTATCAGTTGATATGGTCAGATGGTTTTCTATTCACAGAGATTTCACTCTAATTTTATTAGTTTGGTGCACTGCATTGATTTTTGTATGTTGAACCATACTTCCATTCCTGGATAAATCCATTGGTCATGGTGAATAATCCTTTTATTATGCTACTGAGTTCAGTTTGCTGGTATTTTATGGAGGATTTTCATATCAGTATTCATAGGGGATCTTGATCTGTAGTTATCTTGTAGTGTTTTGGTATCAAGGTAATGTTTTGGCCTCATAGAATGAGTTTGTAAAGTGTTCCCCTACTAATTTTTTTTTGAGAGTTTGAGAAAGATTGGTATTAATTCTTTAAATGTTTGGTGTCTTCACAGTGAATCCACCTGGTCCTGAGTTTTTCTGTTTTGGGAGGTTTTTGATGAGTGATTGAATCTCCTTACTACTCATAGGTCTATTCAGTTTTTCTATTTCTTTATGAATCAGTTCTGGTAGGTTGTGTTTCTAGGAATTCATTTTATCTAAATTACTCATTTTGTTGATGTACAGTAGTTAATAGTATTTTATAATCTTTATGCTAAATTGATAATAATGTTCCCTGTTTTAGTCTTTTTTTTTGGTCTAGTTAAAGATTTGATAGTTTTTTTGATCTTTTCAATGAAACTTTTGGTTTCATTTTCTTTCTTTCTATTTCTTTCTTTTCCTATTTGCTGTTTTACTTGTCTCCACTCTAATCTTTATTATTGCCTTCTACTAGTTTTGAGTTTTGTTTGCTCTTTTTCTAGTCCCTTAAAAACACTGCTTTTGCTACATGGCATACATTGTGGTATGTTGTGTTTTTATTTTCATTCATTGCAAGAAAGTTTCTAATTTCTGTGTGATTTCTTCTTTGACCCCTTGGTTGTTTAGAAGTACGTCAATTTCCACATATGAAGTGTCCATTTTCCCTTGGGTTGTTGATTTCTCATTTCATTTTCATTGTGATTGGAGAAAAAAATTTTTTTTTATGATTTTTTATTTATTTGAGAGAGAAAGAGCATGAATGGGGTGAGTGGCAGAGGGAAAAGCAGGCTCTCTGTTGGCTGGGAGCCCAGTGTGGGGTTCTATCCTAGGACTCTGGGATCATGACCTGAGCCAAAGGCAGATGCCCAACCGACTTAGCTACTCAGGTGCCTTGAGAAAATTCTTCATAAGAGTTTATTCTTTTAAAATTTATTAACCATGGTATTACCTAACATGGTCTATCCTGGAAAATGTTCCATGTGTACTTAAGGATGTATATTTGGTCTTGTTGGGTAGAGTATTCTCAAAATGTCTATTAGGTCTAATTGGTTTATAGAGTTTAACTTTTCTATTTCTGTACTTTTATTTGGTTGTTCTATCCATTATTGAAAGTAGGGGTACAGAGTTTCTCTTTGGGATAATAAGTTCTGGAAATATATAGTGGTGATGGTTATGCAACATTGTGAATGTACTTAATCCCACTGAATTGTACACTTAGGAATGGTTTGTTAAGGTTCAGAATTACTGGATGTTAAAGAATCAGAACTTTTTCTTTTTTGAAGATTTTATTTATTTATTTGAGAGAGAGAGAGCAAGCACAAGTTGGGGGCAAAGGGAGAGGGAGAAGCAGCCTCCCTGGTGAGCAGATTCAATCCCAGGACCCTGGGATCATTACCTTACCAGAAGGCAGATGCTTATCAACTGAGCCACCCTGACGTCCCAAGAATCAGAACTCTTAAGACCAAGACTAGGGGAAAAAATGGTCATTTGGGAAAGGAGCTAGAGAACTACTGGCTATAAAAATTACAGTTTCTGAATTTAAAAGCTTAGTAGATGAGTTAGAGTTAAGTTTAGATACAGCTAAAGATAGAATTAGTGAACTGGAAGATCTGATAGGATAAATAACCAATAATAAAGCCCCTAGAAATAAGAGCTGAAGAATAGGAAAGAAGTTGAAATATAAAGATTAGAATTAGAAAGTTCAAAGTGTATCTAAAAGGAGTTTTAGGAGGAGAGAATAGAAAGAAAAGGGAAGGACAATATTCAGGGAGATGAGGCTAGGGTTTTACGAATTAATGAAAGACATGGCCACCCAAGATTCAGGAAGCCCAAAAGAAATACCAAAGACAGAGGAGATTTTAAAAGCAACCCGAGTAAAAAAGATTCCTACAAATAATCAAACAGAGCAAACTCTGACACAACACTAATAGAGGCCAGGTAATAGTAGAAAATGTCCTCAGAGTACCTCTGTAAACCTAGAAGTATTAACCGAATAAACAAAAGGGGGAACAAAAATTTTCGGTAAACATATAGATGGGAGTTCATTGAAGTTATTATTTTAAGGTTCTCAGACTGTTTGGAAAGAGGGGAAATAAAAGGCTATTAGAGTAGTAAATGTATTTTCATGTCAAATATTTTGAAACAAATTTCTCAGAATGTATTTTTCAGTGTTAAGTTTTTGAAAAGAGGTTAAAATGTTTAGGAATGTATGGGATAATGATTCCATGACCCTAGAGAAGAGATTAAGATACAAAATGCACAAAGTTTAAAAGAAAATATTGTTAAGTCTGATTACATAAGAATTAAGAACTTGTGTTTATCATAAAGCACTGGTAAAAGATGTGTATTTCATAGAAGTGGAAGCCTGAATGGTCTGCAGGCATGAAAAATATGCCTAACCTTATTAATTAATGAGGAAATTCAAATTAAATGCAGTGCCTTTTTTCTTTTTTTTCTTTCTTTTTTTTTTTTTAAGAAAGCACATGACTGGGGATGGGATTGGGTAGGGGGAGGGAGTGAGGGAAAGAGAGAATCTGAACCAGGCTCCACACCTAGTGTAGAGCCCAACACGAGGCTTGATCTCATGACCCCGAGATTGTGGTTTGAGCTGAAATCAAGAGTCGGACACAACCGACTGAACCACCCAGGTGTCTCTGCAATGCTATTTTTATACCCACCAGACTACGGAAAATAAAAAGTATGACAGTGGCCAGGTTTTGGCAAAGATGTAGAAAAAAAGAACTATTCACTGTTGGTGGAATTGTGAATTGTTGCAATCACTTTGGGAAATAGCCTAGCATCCTCTGGTAAAGGTGAATATGCATATATCCTCTGATTTAGCAGTTCTGATCCTATATGTCCACCCTAGGGACATGCTTGCACAAAAATAGTTGTAGTTGCTTAAACTAACAAAAGAGCAGCAAGATATGGAGATGAAGAACATCTGGAGGTACACTGCCAGGGATCAGACCCCAGCTCTGCCACTCACATTACTTAACCTTATTGTGACTCGTTTTCCTCTTCTGCAAATAGTTACCCAATCATATCAGGTTGATATGAGAAACTATAAGTTACTATGTGTAAAGTCTATCTTATGTTGAATGCTGTTTGTGACAGTTACATGTAACTATAGGTGAATGTAAAAAGCCTAATGTTGAGTAATAAGTTGCAGAAAAATACTTACGGTACCATGTGGTTACACAGTTAAAAGCATGTAACATTTAACAAAAGTTTAACAGGAAAATTGTTAAAATTAAGTAACTGTAGATACCCTTTGGGGAGAAAGGATACAGGTGGTACAAGGAGGAACACATGCAAGGTCTCTGTCAAGTTCAGTGGTAGGTCATGGATGATTTTCATTTTCTTTGAACTCTACATGTTTGTATGTATTACTTCATAACTAAAAATAATTTTAGGATATGTGGAGTTAAATACTTTCTGGTGGATGATTTCATCATTAATAATGTTATAATTGTGCATTATGAACTTCAAAGAAGGACATTGAATTTTTAGTGCTCCCTACTTTGTTATTGAACATTTTGGGTCTTAAACAGCTAAACTGGGACTATATTATGTGACTGTTGGTCTTTAGATTGAATTTTAATGGCTAAGTGGGAATCTTTTTCACAGATGCACAGCCATTTTAACTAAACCACTTGGACACTTGGTTTACTTGCATTTTTTAATCTTATGAGCAACACTGAAATATTTTACTAAATTTTTTTCACAAGGCTGGAATCTTTGCTTATATCTTTAATTATGAAAATGATCTTTGCTGAATTGTACTATTTCATATCCTTTCCTATAGGAGGGAATCGTTGAGAATCTTTTCAAATGGGCCCGAGAGGCTGATCAGCCATTGAGGACATATTCTACTGGACTGTTAGGAGGTGCTATGGAGAATCAAGATATCGCTGCCAATTATAGGGACGAGAATTCACAGCTGGTAAGGACTAATGATGTGGGATGTGCAAATGTGGTTTGGGTTTTTTGGGACATTTTGTGAGGAATGAGACTTTTAGCTGTTGCTTATTTTGTTAAATTATAGGAATCAAATAAAAATATTGTTCATATCTTTACTATTTTCCAGATATTGAGATAACTGTGTGAGGATTTAGTTGTTCTTAAAGTGGAAATAAGATTTATTTGTTAAGAATCATTTAAATTAAGATACAGAAGAAAAATAAAGCCTTTTATTCCAATATCTATTGATAGGTGGCAATAGTACTTCGCAGATTGAGGGAATTACAGCTTCAGGAAGTGGCTTTGCGGCAAGAAAACAAGCGTCCCAGCCCACGAAAGCTCTCCTCTGAACCTCTTTTGCCTCTGGATGAAGAAGCTGTGGATATGGACTATGGCGACATGGCTGTAGATGTAGTGGATGGCGAACAAGAGGAAGCCTCTGGGGACATGGAGATCTCCTTTCATCTTGATTCAGGCCACAAGACCAGTAGTAGAGTGAACTCAGCAGCCAAACCTGAAGAAGGAGGATTGAGGAAAAATAAGGCAAAACAGGGTGACAGAGAGAATTTTAGGAAAGCCAAGCAGAAGTTAGGTTTCTCAACGTCTGATCCAGATCGCATGTTTGTTGAGCTGTCTAATAGCAGCTGGTCAGAAATGTCACCTTGGGTGATTGGCACCAATTATACCCTTTATCCTATGACTCCTGCTATTGAGCAGAGACTTATTCTCCAATATTTGACCCCCCTAGGAGAATATCAGGAGGTAAGCTTATTGGCAAGAATACTGTTCACACTTTGGGACCTTTGTGCTTATTTCTGAGATATTTTATGGTGGCACTTTATACTTTGATGTGCTCCTACTGTAATACAGAAGAGTCTTTGCCCCAAACTGGTGAAGTCTTATGCCATTGGTAAAGTCTTAGGTCACTTCTTATGCAGGTCCTTTTTTTTTTTTTTAAATTATTACATACAAAAAAAAATAATAAATTATTACATACAATGTATTATTTGCCCCAGGGGTACAGGTCTGTGAATCATCAGACTTACACATTTCACAGCACTCACCATAGCACACACCCTCCCCAGTGTCCATAACCCAGCCACCCTATCCCTACCCCTCTACCTCCTACCCCCCAGTAACCCTCATTTTGTTTCGTGAGATTAAGAGTCTCATATGGTTTGTCTCCTTCGGATCCCATTTTGTTTCATTTTTTCCCTCCCTACCCTCATGACCCCCTGTCCTGCCCCTCAAACTCTTCATATCAGAGAGATCATATGATAATTGTCTTTCTCTGATTGACTTATTTCTCTTAGCATAATACCCTCATTCCATCCACATTGTTGCAAATGGCAAGATTTCGTTTCTTTTGATGGCTACATAGTATTCTATTGTGTGTGTGTGTGTGTGTGTGTGTGTGTGTGTGTGTGTGTGTGGTGTGTGTGTGTGTGTACACACACACACACACACCACACACACACACACACACCACATCTTCTTTATCCATTTGATGCAGGTCTTTTTGATAAAAGTGNGTGTGTGTGTGTGTGTGTGTACACACACACACACACCACACACACACACACACCACATCTTCTTTATCCATTTGATGCAGGTCTTTTTGATAAAAGTGTGTTTGTATGTTTTATAAAGGAGTGGGGGAGAGGTACCTCATTTCAGAAGTTTTCTGTTCTTTATGGACATTGGGGAGGGTTTGTGCTATGGTAAGTGCTGTGAAATGTGTAAGACTGATGATTCACAGACCTGTACCCCTGGGGCAAAACAAACAAATTTCTGTCCGCATAATGGAATAGGAAATATGCAAAAATAAAGCCAGTGTTAAGATTTTTTTTTTGTCTTCATTTCAGTTACTTCCCATATTCATGCAACTTGGATCACGGGAATTGATGATGTTCTATATTGACCTGAAACAGACTAATGATGTCTTGCTTACGTTTGAGGCCCTTAAGGTAAAATTCTTTTTTTTTTTCCCCCAAGATTTTATTTTTACATAATCTCTGCAACTCATTGTGGGGCTTAAACCATAGCCCTGAGGTCGAGTTGCATGCTTCACTGACTTGAGCCAACCAGGTGCCCCACTCAGGTGCTTAAACTCAAGTTTAAGAACTTTTAAAATTCTTAAAATACTATGTACTGACCATTTTATTGACATGGACATACCCATGTGTTTCTGTATGTAACATCTCTGGGTTTTATTGCTCAGGGCATTTCTATTGCCAGATTTGTCAAATTAATAACAAATGAAAATTTCTTATTTAGATAGAAAAGATGAGGCTTACCAAGTGCTTTCACAGAAATCCAGGGGTCAGTCCTAGGGGATTGAATATTAATGTAGAACCTGGATCTAAATGTGGGAGTCGCCTCAGTTGTTGTTGAATAGGAATGGAAAACTGTGTGTAGTACCTTATATGCTACTACTTTTAAATATTTGCCCCGTGAGCCAACACCACTTTTTCTGAATTCTTAATTATATATTAATACTGTGTGATGTTAGATTATCTAGCATGAACAAAATACAAACCAGAAAATGAGTAAAGAAATAGAAGCAGACCCCAATTCAGTAGAGTGAAATGATTTCCTAGGTTGTAGAGGCACTAAAGATGGGAGGGCGGGTTAGTCTAGCCCACTATGATAATAAAGGGAATCTGAATGGAGAAAGAGAAGTTGAATGAATAACACTGGTTGTCATACAGTTCTACCAAGCAGGTAACTTTATGAACAGAGTACCTTTCTGTGCTGTTTATAATATTAAGATAAATAAATCAAGTGTCTATGGTTTGGTTAAGAGAGATTGTCTGTGATTTCTTTTTTTTTTTTTTTTAAGATTTTTTATTTATTTGACAGAGATCACAAGTAGGCAGAGAGGTAAGCAGAGGGAGAGGGGGAAGCAGGCTCCCTTGCTGAGCAGACAGCCCGATGGGGGGCTCGATCCCAGGACTCTGAGATCATGACCTGAGCCGAAGGCAGAGGCTTAACCCACTGAGCCACCCAGGTGCCCCTGTCTGTGATTTCTCTTAGATATGATAGATGTGAAAAAAATGTGGGGTACAGAGGAAGGGGTGGTTTCTTCTTTCTGAGAAATGTTTCCAGAAAACACCTCCGAAAAAGAAGTGATGCTTCCTCTGGCTCTTTAAAGTTACAACTTTAAGAGGGAAAAAACAAAAAAGCTACAGCTTTATTTTTGATATTCCATAGCTGTGCTGTCCAATAGAAGTTTTAGTAATAATGGAAATTTTCTGTGTCTCTGCTGTTTATTTAATAGAGTGGCAACTGGCTGAATGAACACTTAAAATGTAGCTAGTGCCACTGAGGCATTGAATTTTTATCTTAATTTAATTAGCCACATGTAGCCAGTGACTAACTAACTGCATTGGACAGCACAGTTCCAATAGAAATGAGGAAAATTGCTTTTCAGAGCCCAGAAATTTTACATTGGGAGGTCAGATATATACTGGAGTAACATATATTTCTTCGTGTGGGTGCAGTGTGTGTGTGTGTGTAAATTCATTATACTTTGAACAGTGAAATGAAGCTGGAGGTCAGAATTCTCTCCGTTCAAAGGTTTTGCTTTCCAGTGTAGCATCCTGTCTTGAAGAGGATATAGTAGAAGTAGGGATTTGGGCAGTTGCTATATCTATAGGTTATGTATGAGGAATTATAATGGCTGTCATTATTCAACTGTTTCCACGCAGAGTTGTATAAGGGATTAAATAAAATGAAATAAGGGTGAACAGGGAAAAATGACAAAAGATCTTTCTTATGGGGAAATCATGTAGATGGGGCATCTGGGTAGCTGAGTTGGTTGAGCATCTGACTTTTGTTTTCAGCTCAGGTCGTGATCTCAGGGTTATGAGATCGAGCCTTGTGTCGGTTCTGCGCTCAGTGTAGTGTCTGTTTGAGATTCTCTCCCCTTGCCCCCGCTCCTCTTCCTGCTTGGGCTCTCTTTCTTTTTCTCAAATGAGTAAGTAAATAAATAAAATATTAAAAAAATAATGTAGAAAGATGTGTACTTTTTTATTAAAAAGACTCAGTTGTATATGAAGAGGGACATGTACTGCAGTTAGTAGAAACAAAATGGATTAAAATAGTAATATGAAGAGCCCACTCTTATATGGAGATACAACATAAGGAGAGAAAATAGAATCTTTGCTTATACTAGTGAAGTGATCTAGGTTACAGGCTTTGTATTGGTAAAGTTTGAGCCTGCTTACTCTGTTTTCCCACCTACCTTTCCTGGCAGTGGAACTGCCGCTTTATGGTAGTGACATGTGAAAAACTATGCGCAGTGGCCTAAGGGTTGGAGGGAAACCATATGTGGTTTAGCTCCTTCTTGGGGGATCAACTTGTGTAACAGACAAGAAGAGTAATGAGGGAAGGGATTTGAATTACATATAAGGATTAGTCTGAATATGGGTGTTGAGAGAACTTCTGAAGAAGGTACATGCCTGTTGTTTCTGCCATTAATCTTGGAAAGGTTTGTATCAAATTCCGTACTTGCCAGTCTATGTACTGTGCTTTTGTCACTACCCAGAAGACATCTAGGTAGGAGAAACAGGAGGGGGAGCTCTAATTCTTCTGAGGCCCTGTCCACATTAGCCTGGGTTCACAGTCATCAAGTAGCCTGCTGCTTGCATTCTACTTCCTTTCAAATTGCCCAGGAGATCAGGGCCATCCAGAAGATCAAGTCCACTTGGGGAGGCTAGTGGGACTTGAACAGGAAGTTAACAAGGCTTTAAAGATAACAACCTTTTTTTTTTTTTTTTAAGATTTGTTTATTAGAGAATGCGAGAGTGCAAGAGAGAGCGAACAGGGGGAGGGGCAGAGAGAGGGAGAGAAGCCGATTCCCTGCTGAGTAGAGAGCAGGACATGGGGCTCCATCCCATGAGAGCCTGAGATCACGACCTGAGCCAAAATCAAGAGTTGACCCTTAACCTACTGAGCCATCTAGGCATCCCTAAAGATAAAAAACTTCTAAAGGTCAATTTAAGTTCCTTCTGATAAATTTCAGAAGTTTGCTAGTTTTGGTAATTTACTGAAGATGGTATTTGGAGTTATATGTATGTAGGGTCAGTATAAAATAAGAAGGCAAAGTTTGTCATTATATTAGACGATGAGTCAGTGACTGAGCCAAAACTAGAACATAGAGCTGATTATGTTTAAAAGGATTAAAATGGAGAGGTGAAAAATTCTTTGGGGGAAGCTGTGTACTAATAAAGTGGTAATGGAATTATGTTATTATTTATAGCAGTATTTTTCATTTCTTATTTTTCACCTTTACAAAAATCTTTGGTATTAGAAGGGAATGTTAAGAAATCTTGAGTTTTTTGGGTTTTTTTGGTTTCCCTTAATCAGTACTAGTTTTACTTCTGTTTCAAGGGAGTGGTTGTCTACTTCAGAGGATTCCTTTTATTTAGCAGCTTGATTTAATGTTTTGTGAAGAGATTTTGTGATTATTCTAGATTGTTTCACAATGACATGTGTCCTCTTTGCTTAGCACCTTGCATCTCTCCTGCTCCATAACAAGTTTGCCACAGAATTTGTTGCACATGGTGGAGTACAGAAATTACTGGAAATTCCTCGTCCTTCTATGGCTGCAACTGGTGTATCCATGTGCTTGTATTACCTGTCCTACAACCAAGATGCCATGGAAAGAGTAAGTCCAGTCCGTTTAGGGTAATGGGAATGGAATTGAGGTGGGAGACACTCTAGCACATTCACAGAATGACTTTTGGGTGAGAAAAAAATGAGTAGTTGGAGTAAATTTTATTTTATTTTTTTAAAGATTTATCCATTTATATTAGAGAGTATATGTGATGGGGAGGAGGGACAGAGGTAAAGGGAGAGAGAATCCTCAAGCAGACTTCCTGCTGAGCTTGGAACCCACTGTGGGGCTTGACCCAGGACCCTGAGATCATGACCTAAGCCGAAATCAAGAGTTGGACGCTTAACTGACTGAGCCACCTAGGCACCCCTTGGAGTAAATTTTAATGAAAGAAGCAAAGAGCCTGAATATATCTGACCTTTAGAAAGCATTCTAAAATGTAAAATTGTTTACAAAAGGTCAGTTTTTTCCCAGTTTTTTTTTACTCTGTGAATAAAAATAAGCAAATTGGATTAGGTCTAGGGGCTTTATTTCGTTTTTGCCTTTTCTTTTGAATTAGTATTAATTTCTGGGCTCTTTTCAGGTGTCCCTCATGAAGTTATATTTTGCATTTTGAGTCAGTCTTTTATAAAAACAGTAGATGAGGCTTTGTGTATGTTAACAAATAATGTGTAGTGGAGATGATAAAATAATTCCAGTTCTCGGGGCTCCAGATGTTCCCCATTTGGTTCTTCTGTTTTTCTAGTTAAGACTTTTTTATTTAGTGATTAAAAAAAATTATGAGTTACATTTGAAAATAATGTGTCTCTAGACAGACCTAGGAAAGCTTTTATCATTTCTGTGCTTGGACTATTTTTCTAATATTCCATGTGCTGTGGCTTTTCTGGTGGAGTGGAGTTGGTAAATTCTTCTTGGGCTATGTCTTGGTTTATCTTTGCATATTTATTAATAAGGTAATGTTTTAGTTTTAATTTTTTCCCTCTTGAGATCATTATGCAAAGATATGTAGTCTTTTGAGAATAGTAACCTAATCTGTGGATATGTATACAAAATTAATAATAGTTAAGGTAAAAAAAGTAAGACTGGGCAGTGCTTTAGAATTTATTGATCTGTAAGAGACATCAAAATGTGTGTGAAATGAATCAGTGAGTGTTGGATAGCAAACTTGTAGACTCTAGTATCAGAAGACTCAGTCACTTATATCACCCTGGGGAAGTCCCTTATCTCACTCCCTTCTTTCTCATTTTTTTTTTAAGTTTTTATTTATTTGAGAGAGAGAGAGAGAGAGAGACAGGGGGAACAAGCAGGGGAAGGGGCATAGGCAGAGGGGGAAGCAGGCTCCCCACTGAGCAGGAAGCCTGACATGGGGCTCAGTCCCAGGACGCTGGGATCATGACCTGAGCTGAAGATAGATGCTTAACTGACTGAGCCACCCAGGTGCCCCTCTTTCTCATCTTTTAAGGGGGACATCTTAATACCTATGGACCCAAGCACTGAGAGCATTAAGGAATGTAAATATTTGCAGAATTTGGTGTTTGATAATATAGCTCAGATTTAAGTATGTATCTAAGTTTTAGGTTTTCAGGTTTGGAATAGATTGTTACAAATTTAGATTGTAACTAATTTGTTAAAATTTAAGCTTTAAGCTCAGAATGACTGAATCAGTAATCATTGCATTTTTTTTTTTAAGATTTTATTTATTTGACAGAGAGAGAGAGAGCACAAGTAGGCAGAGAGGCAGGCAGAGGGAAAGGGAGAAGCAGGCTCCCCGCTGAGCAGGGAGCTCGATGCGGGGCTCAATCCCAGGACCTTGGGATCATGACCTGAGCTGAAGGCAGCCACTTTATCAACTGAGCCACCCAGGCACCCCTGATCATTGCATTCTACAAAAATATCTATACTGGTGAATTTTTCATGCCTTTTGAAGGTTCCTTTGCCTGAAATTTTTAAAAATTATAATTTATTTATTTTTTGCAGGTTTGTATGCATCCCCACAATGTTCTGTCTGATGTGGTGAACTATACCCTGTGGTTAATGGAATGTTCTCATGCCTCAGGATGCTGCCATGCTACCATGTTTTTCTCAATTTGCTTCTCCTTTCGGGCTGTGTTGGAGCTCTTTGACCGCTATGATGGTCTTCGTCGTCTGGTGAATTTGGTGAGGTTCTCAGTGGCTTCTGTTTGTGAGGAATAGGGGTCCCGTTTCTCTTTGCTTCCTATCAGTAGTGTTGGGGGGAGGAAGCTTTTTTCCTTTTTTTTTTTTTTAAAGATTTCATTTTTATTTTTTTATTATTTTTTTAAAGATTTTATTTATTTATTTGACACACAGAGAGAGATCACAAGTAGNGTTTTTTTAAAGATTTCATTTTTATTTTTTTATTATTTTTTATTTTTTTAAAGATTTTATTTATTTATTTGACACACAGAGAGAGATCACAAGTAGGCAAAGGCAGGCAGAGAGAGAGAGAGGAGGAAGCAGGCTCCCTGCTGAGCAGAGAGCCTGATGCGGGCCTCGATCCCAGGACCCTGAGATCATGACCTGAGCTGAAGGCAGAGGCTTTAATCCACTGAGCCACCCAGGTGCCCAAGATTTCATTTTTAAGTATTACCTCTACACTCAATGTGGGACTTGATCATAGGCTCCACCAATTGAGCCAGCCAGGTACCCGGAGAGGAAACTTCTGACTGGAGGAATTTTGCTGTCATTCTTTGTTTGTTTGTTTGTTTTTTAAGATTTTATTTATTTATTTGTCAGAGAGGGAGAGAGAGAGAGCAGAAGCAGGGGGAGCGGCAGGCAGAGGGAGAAGCAGGCTTCGTTGCTGAGCAAGGAGCCCGATGTGGGACTTGATCCCAGGACCCTGAGATCATGACCTGAGCCAAAGGCGGATGTTTAACCATCTGAGCCACCCAGGCGTCCCTGTCATTCTTTGTGAATGAAGTTTTTTTCCTCGTGGCATTCACAAGATTATCTTCCTCTTAAGTGGTTAGAGGATTCTGTGCCATTGTTGAATTGTCTTGAATATAGTAATCTCATAGGGGGAATTGTGTTGATGATCTTGATCTTCCTGAAAGTAATGGTTTTGTGACTGAATGTCCTTCAGCATGTTTAAAAACTATGTAATCTTTTTTTTTTCTTTCTTAAAAGATTTATTTATTTAATTTAGAGAGAGAGTATGTGTGTGAGTAGGGGGAGGGACAGAGGGGGAGAGAGAGAATCCCAAGTAGACTCTGCTGAGCACAGAGCCCAATATGGGGCTCAGTCTCCCGACCCATGAGATCATGACTTGAGCTGAAGTCAAGAGTCGGATGCTTGGGGCGCCTGGGTGGCTCAGTGGGTTAAAGCCTCTGCCTTCGGCTCAGGTCATGATCTCAGGGTCCTGGGATCAAGCCCCACATCAGCCTCCCTGCTCAGCAGGGAGCCTGTTTCCTCCTCTCTCTGCCCGCCTCCTGCCTACTTATAGTGTTTCTCTGTCTGTCAAATAAATAAATAAAATCTTAAAAAAAAAAAAAGAGTTGGATGCTTAACTGACTGAGCCACCCATGTGCCCCAAGCTATGTAATTTTTCAATAACTTTATTTTCAATAACTGGTTTGCTTTTATATGGCTACGCTTAGCATGTTGTATAGACAGATAAGCTTCGATGTTTGCCTCTTGTTGAGCATAAATGTTTAGTGTAATCCTTCTCTTCCTTTTACTTTTCTCTTTTTGTTTTTCCCTTGCTTCCCTTTTGCCCCATTCTGTCTCTTTCTTAATAGATCAGTACTTTGGAGATTCTAAATTTGGAAGACCAGGGTGCACTTCTGAGTGATGATGAAATATTTGCCAGCCGCCAAACTGGGAAACACACCTGCATGGCCTTGCGCAAGTACTTTGAGGCCCACCTGGCCATTAAATTGGAACAAGTGAAGCAGTCACTTCAGAGGACTGAGGGTGGCATTCTTGTTCATCCTCAACCCCCGTACAAGGTGAGAGGACCTTGTCTTAAAAGGGGAAGTTGTTAGCTCTCCATAGTATCTTAGGCCTGAAACTTGTTCAGATCAGTATGGCATGTCTAATGTGGGATGTCCATTGTTGGATTATACTTGCCCTGTGTGGAGGCAGAATACTTGAAAATGGGTGTACCAGGGACTTTTTTTTTTCTTGTTTTTTTTAAGATTTTATTTATTTATTTGACAGAGAGAGAGAGATCACAAGTAGGCAGAGAGGTAGGCAGAGAGAGAGGGGGAAGCAGGCTCCCCGCTGAGCAGAGAGCCCAATGTGGGACTCGATCCCAGGACCCTGAGATCATGACCTGAGCCGAAGGCAGAGGCTTAGCCCACTGATCCACCTAGGTACCCCACCAGGGACTTGTTTTGCTCCCTGTTGTAAGTTGCTACTTCTCTGGGATATTAGAACTAAAAGATAAAGTGGAGTGTCTATAAAAGGGCTTTCTTTTATAAAAAGTACTAGATATTTTACGTCCTGTGTGGAATTTTTTTTCTGAAAGGATACATCTGTTACTCCACTTCTCTATCATTTTTGAACTTGCTGTGTTTTGGAGTGAAGATTAATATCTGCATGTTTCAAAAATCACAAATTGAAAAGAAACCAATTATGTAGTGTTTTTTTCTTTAGCTGTGAAACACATGCACCAACAAATTGAACATTTTGTTACCTTTCTTGGGCAAAATGTATGATAAGTCTGGTTATAAATAAAAGGTTAAACGTATACTCATTATATCACATGTGGACTGTTGACTCAGTTGTGGAATTTGAAAGCTTTTACTACTTAGCTTTATTAAAACCTCTTGGCCATTGAGCTGTGATGGAGAAGGTAGCAGGCAGGGGATAGAGTTCCTTAATAATATGTATCTCTCCTTATAGGCGTGTTCATATACTCATGAACAGATTGTGGAAATGATGGAGTTTTTGATAGAGTATGGCCCAGCGCAACTGTATTGGGAACCAGCTGAAGTCTTCCTCAAACTTTCTTGTGTTCAACTCTTGTTGCAGCTTATTTCTATTGCCTGCAATTGGAAGACCTATTATGCAAGGTGGGACTAGAGAGCGGTTTTAAATGAAATTATATTTTGCTTTTTGGTAAAGTTGATGTTGGCTTGTATATAGCGTATGCTTAGCAAACATTTGTTGAACTGAATTGAAATTTTAGGCATGAATCTGAGAAACTAGATTAAGGAGGATTTGTTTTTTGTTTTTAAGATTTCATTTATTTGAGAGAGAGTGTTGAATACAAGTGGGGGGCAGGGAGGGGGAGTAGCAGGCTTGATCTTGGAGAGGAAGCCCAGAGCGGGGCTCGATCCCGGACCCTGGGATCATCACCTGAGCTGAAGGCAGATGCTTGACTGACTAAACCACCCAGGTGCCCCAGGAAGATAATATTCTTAATTTATAGAGTACTTGTTTATATTTATGGTTTTGATGTTGAATACTGCACGATAGGCAGGTATCAACATCTGTATCCTCAGAGAAGCCGTATGATTTACACAGCTGCAGAGGTGGGGCTGTCTTGAGGCTGCAGTCCAGTATTTTTTGATATTTAGACTTTAGATATCTCTCTACTGCTTGACAGCCACTGTAATGTTTTTCTTCCTCTCAAAACTGTATTTTGTTCTGTGAATATCCTAAAGATGATCACATTGTACACTTTAAATAGGTGAATTGTACAGTATGCAAATTATAGCTCAATAAAGCTTTTTTTTTCAAATAGGAAAAAAACTATTTTGTGCTTTTGTTGTGATTTTCACAACTCAGTTAAGAGCCGATAAGGCAGAGCAGGATGAGGCTCAGAAAAGGACAGTTGATAGGATCAGGAGGTTGGGTGGGTTCTGTTTGAGGATGATGTAAAAGAATGAAAACTATATTTTGGAAATGATAGAATCTGGAGAGAAGATAACAACAAAGTTTATGAAGAGTGGTTCCTTACCTTCTTTCTCTATCCAGCCATTGCCATTAAAGCCAAGATGGGCTTATTTAGAGTGCATATGGCTTGTTTGAGAAATGTCAGGATAGTAAATCTAGGGAGATACTTTTAGAACAGCCATTTTCAAACTTTTTGGTCTCAGGACACCTTTACTATATTAAAAATTATTGAGAACCTCAAAGAGCTTTTTTTTGTGTTAAATCTATTGATATTTAACAGTTAGAAAAAAACCCAGATAATATAAAAATATTTATGAATTTACTTAAAAATAATTTGAACCCATTGCATATTAGCATTTTTTTAATGAAAAAGTTCCAGAATAAAACCAGATAATTTCAGCAGGGTTTTTAAATGTCTGCTTAATACCTCATATCTGCTTCTGTATTCGCTCTTTCATGACTTCACACATGACCCAACCTCTGGAAAGCTCCAGTATCTACTCACGAGAGAATGAGAGTGAGAAAGGAAAATAGCATCTTAGTGTTAATATGAAAATAATTTTTACATCCCAGGACCTTTGAAAGGGCCTCAGAGATCTCTGGGTTCCCCTAACCACACTTTGTGAACCACTGTTTTATTAGAGTATTAAAGTAGGTTATTATATTTACTTGAACTTTGCTGAAAAGATGATGAAAGCTCTAAAGAGAATTAGGAAGATTATAAATACATTTTTTGAGTGGTAAACCCATATGTGGATTACTAAGAAAATATAAATACGTTTGGGAGCGGGAGGCAAAGGGAGAAGCAGGCTCCCTGCTAAGCAAGGAGCCCGATGCAGGACTTGATCCCAGGACCCTGGGATCATGACCTGAGCTGAAGGCAGATGCTTAACTGACTGAGCCACCCTAAAAGTGTGTTTTTAAAAATAAAATTAAATACTTGTTTCTGTTCAGAATATATAGAACCTTAGAAAGTTATTCTTAGCCACTGTTAATTTCTCCAGTCTTTTTTCCATAATGTATATAAATATACATCATTGAGATCATAGCATTTAACCAAATTCATCTTTTTTATGAAATAATTCAAAATACAAAAAGGTACAGAGACTATTCAGTACCTAGGGTTGGCACGTGGTGGCATTACTTCTTTCTCAGTTCCTTTTTCTGCCTCCCCACAGTGACTAGTCTTATTAAGTGCATTCTCTCCATATTTTTGTATTATATATATGTGTATGTAAACAGTAATGTACTTTTTTGTATGTTTTTAAGTTATATAAATATTATCCTATATGCATCTTTTGCAACTTGCTTTTTTCACCATTTCTGAGATTTATATATGATATTTATTTGAAGTCTTATATTTCTATACTAGTTTATTATCCTATTGATTGACTTTTATTGCTTGTTAATTCTTTTTTTGCTATCAAGTGAATGGTAGTACCACAGACGTCCTTTTGGAGTCTCTTTGAGGATATAACATATATAATCTGGATTGTAGGGTGCCTGCATTTCATATTTAGTAGATGTTGCCTGTGATTTTCAGCAGGATATGGGAGTTTTCATTTCTCTGCCTTTTTCCTGGTAATTGGTATTATCCAACATAAAATTATATTTTACATTTTGTATTTCATTAATGTTGTGTATTTTGTCCTTTAGAGTTCTTTGAAAACACCTGTCTGTAGCTGCAGAGTAGTTCATCATGAGTGTACGATAATTTAATTCACACGTATTCCTATTGTCTTTGTAGATTTTCTAATTCTTTTGTTATCTTAAATGATATGATAATGGACATCATAACACATAAATGCTTGTTTATACATTTGATTAGGACAGATTCCTCCAGGTGAAAAACCTTGGCTAAAGTTTATGCACATTTAAAGAGTCTTGTTTCTTATTTTTAGATCATTTTATCAAAAGAGGGTCCTATTTCTATTCCGACCAAAAGTTTGAGAGCATTTGTCTTTATACATCCTTACTAGCATTGGGGATTACCCTTTGTTTTTATCTTAGCAGTTTGTGTGGTAAAAATTCACCATCCCATTGTTTTGGAAGTAATAACATGGTGACTTTCAAATCCTCTTTTGATGTCATGGCTAGGGACAGAGCTACACAGATAGTAGTTTTGATCCATTGTGTATCTCTCTCTCTCTTTTAACTGTTGTTTCTTTTGGCTGTATCCTAGTTTCCATTTGAGTAATTGTTTCTCCTGTCCAGGAATGACACTGTGCGCTTTGCCTTGGATGTCCTGGCTATTCTCACTGTTGTGCCAAAAATTCAGCTCCAGTTGGCAGAATCTGTGGATGTGCTGGATGAGGCTGGCTCCACTGTCTCCACTGTAGGTAGGTTGTATCTTTTCATTTTTGTGATTGCTTGGTCTGGATTTGTTTTTGTTTACTATTCTGCCGTGTTTCTTTACTTAATTTGCAATATTATTACAGAAAGTAGTAGTAGTAGAGGGTACCTTGTCCCATCTAAGTTGTGCTGTGCACTATTATATAAGGGAGACATGTTAGTGAACTCAGGTTTTGTGAATGGTACATGTGCTATGATGGGACATATTCACTCTTGAAAACCTTGTACTCTTCAGCGTCTTGTGCTAAAAATAAAGTTTATGGGAAAAATGGGTTGAGGCAGACAATAAAAAACTTAAAGCAGATTTGTAATCTGAGCCCCAACAAAATCAGTAATTGGCAAGCTGCTCAGAATGGTCAAAAGCTATCGTACACGAGAACAAAAGGAGAGTATAATTTGTTTAAAAATATACTTTATTAAGAATAGGACTGGTAAGGGCTCCTGCTAAGGTAAGTGTGCAAAGTGGCATGAATGATTATGGGTCTTGGGGTGCACCACCACTTTGGGAATAAAGCGTGAGGTGTGCGGCCACTTTTTTTTAACTTTCTTCATATATAGCAGAAAGGGTTCCTGATGCCATTGTGGTAGTCAGGCTGAGGGCTTTTCTTTTTGCTAAAGGTTTTAATTTATTCCTGCTATTTTTGCTCCCTTTACACAGGAAAAATTGCACATGACCCTTGATGACTTCCACATAATACTGACATCATTTCCCTATTTAACAACTGCGATTAGGTATTGCATTGTAAAAATATAGTATAGTAGAACTGATTGTATTTTATTTAAACAATTCCTTGTACTTTAATAAAAAGGTATGGTAGTTTTAAGTGGAACAAAATGAATAGAAGTAATAGAAGTCTACATTTTGACTCTGGAACAATCAGTGAAGTTGGCTGTTTTATGAGGAACAATATAAAATGTTTTGTATTTCTCTCCCATAGGTATCAGCATTATTTTGGGAGTGGCTGAGGGTGAGTTCTTTATCCATGATGCTGAAATTCAGAAGTCAGCACTTCAGATTATCATCAATTGTGTGTGTGGCCCAGATAACCGAATATCCAGTATTGGCAAATTCATCTCTGGAACTCCTCGGAGAAAGCTGCCTCAGACTCCCAAAAGCAGCGAGCACACCCTGGCCAAGATGTGGAATGTGGTCCAGTCCAACAATGGCATCAAGGTGCTCCTGTCCTTACTGTCCATCAAGATGCCCATCACCGATGCAGACCAGATAAGGGCTCTGGCCTGCAAGGCCCTCGTGGGCCTGTCACGCAGTAGCACTGTCCGGCAGATCATCAGCAAACTGCCTCTTTTCAGCAGCTGCCAGATCCAGCAGCTGATGAAGGAGCCTGTCCTGCAGGACAAGCGCAGCGACCATGTCAAGTTCTGCAAGTATGCCGCTGAGCTCATTGAACGAGTGTCAGGAAAGCCACTTCTCATTGGCACTGATGTGTCTCTGGCACGACTGCAAAAAGCAGATGTTGTTGCCCAATCAAGGATTTCCTTCCCTGAGAAAGAGCTGCTTCTGTTGATACGAAACCATCTCATTTCTAAAGGGCTTGGGGAGACAGCAACTGTGCTGACGAAAGAGGCTGACTTGCCCATGACTGCTGCCTCTCATTCATCTGCCTTCACCCCAGTCACTGCTGCTGCTTCTCCTGTCTCTCTTCCCCGAACCCCTCGCATCGCCAATGGCATTGCAACTCGACTGGGCAGCCATGCTGCTGTGGGTGCCTCTGCCCCTCCTGCCCCCACTGCCCATCCACAGCCACGGCCCCCCCAGGGTTCACTAGCTTTGCCTGGCCCATCTTATGCAGGCAATTCCCCCTTGATTGGTAGGATCAGTTTTATCAGAGAGAGGCCATCACCCTGCAATGGCAGGAAAATCAGAGTGTTGCGGCAGAAGTCGGACCATGGCGCCTACAGCCAAAGCCCAGCCATAAAAAAGCAGTTGGACAGACATCTTCCTTCCCCACCTACGCTGGACAGTATCATCACAGAATATCTTAGAGAGCAGCACGCTCGCTGCAAGAACCCAGTTGCCACCTGCCCACCTTTCTCTCTTTTTACTCCTCATCAATGTCCTGAGCCAAAACAGAGGCGGCAAGCGCCAATAAACTTTACCTCAAGGCTAAACCGCAGGGCATCATTTCCAAAGTATGGAGGGGTGGATGGCGGATGCTTTGATAGGCACCTTATATTTAGCAGGTAAGGAGAGGCCACCTCCCTGGGAATTGGAATGATTCTTCTATTTAAATCAAAGTGTGTGGGTGATACCAGCATAGAGTGAAGAATCCAGAAAGCCAGACTATTTGTTGACCTGAAATACCAATGATTGTCACTTTGTGTGAATACATGAGTAATGTGACTGTACTCCCTTTTGGCAACCATGGGTTCCTTGTGTGATTATTGTATATTGTTAAGATACTCTGTGTTCTTGTTAACAACTAGTACTTTTTCTAGAACTCATGCTCCATGCTAGACTCCCAAACTTGATTTTATGCTGGTCCAAGTTGTCTCCTATTCTGATTCTTCACAAATCTCACGTAAAGATGATGGAATTGCAGGTTTTAAACATGGGGATTTTTGTCACTGTTTAAATTTGGAAGTAGAGGTCCTTTTCTCTTGCTTAAAATGGAAATGAACCACTGAAGGTTACTGTGATATTTTGGAAGAACCCATTTGAAATATAAATGCTGTTTTTTTTTTCTTTCATCCTTCTAGCAAAGTTTTCTTTTTTTAGAATCCTTGTGCATTCTTTGTCTCTGATTCTCTTTTGCTTAGGTTCCGTCCTATTTCAGTGTTCAGGGAAGCCAATGAGGATGAGAGTGGCTTCACTTGTTGTGCATTCTCAGCACGGGAGCGGTTCCTGATGCTTGGCACCTGCACTGGGCAGTTGAAGCTCTATAATGTGTTTAGTGGACAGGAGGAGGCCAGCTATAACTGTCACAACTCGGCTATCACACATCTTGAACCTTCCAGGGTAAGGATCCCTAGGTTGTTTTCAGTCATTCTTCTTAGATGGGTTGATGAACTATCAGCTTGTGGGCTGGCTGTTTATTTGTATATAAACTTTTATTGGAACATAGCCATGCTCATCTGCTATGCATGGTCTATGGCTGCTTCTGTGCTACAATGGCAGAGTTCAGTAGTTGTGACAGAGACCATATGGCTTACAAAGCCTAATGTATTTACTGTTTGGGCTTTCAAGTAAAGGTTTACCAATTCTCTTCTAAGAGGGGGAGGTGTGTGGGTTTTTTTTTTTTTTTTTTGTAATTTGCCTCAGATGGAAACAGAGTCTATCAACTATGATCACAGAAGTTTTCCTTTTGTGTCAGGAAGAAATCTCAAAGTACTGTGAGTTTTTAGGAAAAAAGCATTATAGAATTCTAGTGGGTCGTGGTTTATTAGTAGTATTCTGTGGATGGAATTGATAACCTTTGTTATTTCTAAAAGTCAGGACTATTAAGATGATAAGGATAATTTTCCTGATTTTCGAGTAAAGAAGACTCAGTTTTTATTGTTTTGTTTTTTTTTTTAATTTTAAGAGTCTTTAGCTAAGAAAGTCTAGCAAATGTTTTCAGTGGACTGATATTTCAGATGAGGGAGACTGAGGAATATGGCCAAATATTAAGAAAGGAGGAACCATTTTTGATATCTTTCTAAGTTTTTTCTTCCCCTACCCTTGGAACTATTGTATTTTTTGTTACTAGGTCAGGAGGATTTAGTATTTTTTTTTTTTTTTTAAGATTTTATTTATTTATTCGACAGAGAGAGAGAGAGAGAGAGAGAGAGAGAGAGAGAGAGAGAGATAGCACAAGTAGGCAGAGAGGCAGGCAGAGAGAGGAGGAAGCAGGCTCCCTGCTGAGCAGAGAGCCCGACGTGGGGCTCGATCCCAGGACCCTGAGGTCATGACCTGAGCTGAAGGCAGAGGCTTTAACCTGCTGAGCCACCCAGGCGCCCAGATGTAGTATTTTCTTAAAGTTAGGTATTTTTAGGACATTGCATGTGCACATACTTAAATTCTAGGAGCTTCAACCATTTCTTGGTTCTTTGGAGCTTTTCTATTTTCTATATAATAACGACAATATTTTTTAAGCTTGTATTTTAAAATGCTAAGGGCAGATAGCATTTATATAAATATGTGATTACCTACTGTGGGTCTCCTCCTCCTTTTAGGATGGGTCCTTATTGCTGACATCTGCTACTTGGAGCCAGCCTCTGTCTGCACTTTGGGGAATGAAATCAGTATTTGATATGAAGTATGTAACTACTTTTATAACCCTAGTGTTTCTGTTCTGCAGTTTACCTAATTTATATTCCCTTTAATCCAATTCTTCAACTTGAAGCCTTTTGGGAAAAGATGAATGCTGTGAGTTATTGCTAGTTTCTCTCTTCCTCATCTGTGGCTTATGTTTAATAAGACTGTATCCTTTTTAATTCCAGGATATTCTTAACAAGTATTCTTACAACTCCCATCACACAGCTGACCCTTCACTAATCCAAAATGGCACATCTGTGTATTTTCTCTTGTTCACATATGACAGTTGCACTCTTTGCCGGGGTATATTTCAAAGACATGTGTGATCTATTAGCCATTTTTTTTAAAACCAAGTAACCCCTTTTAATTACTTAAAATCAATTATTTTGGATCTTCTTGGTCAAACGTGGAGGAAATTTTTTTTTTTTAATCTTAAGTGTACAGTTTTTCCTCTTTGGTTGTTGGGAATCCTCAGATGGGTATGGTCAGGCAGGAGGTTGAGAATCATGTTTATTTTTAGTCAGCTGAGTATGTTTTGAAGGTCCATCGCTTAAGTACTTCTGTTGTTTATCTGTAGGCATTCCTTCACAGAAGATCACTATGTTGAGTTCAGTAAGCATTCTCAGGATCGGGTCATAGGTACAAAAGGAGACATTGCCCACGTAAGTACTTTAGAATCCACTGCTTTCAAGCTAATTATACCCATTTGTTTATATTCAGAGCCTTTGGACTGAAGGACAGTCCTAAGGGCAACAACAAATTACTTAGTGATACTCTTTTTAGTTAGAATCCAGAAGTGTAATAAAGTAGCTTTAAGCCATATGAGACCAAACATGAACTAATCTGGCAACTAAAGAAAGATGTCATTAGCACAGCAGTTTTTTTCAAATACTTACTTAGTTTTAAGTCCCTGCCTTTATGAAGCCTCACTGGGGAGACAGTTAATATAGAAGCAAATATATGGTACGTTAGATGTAAGTGCTGCCAAGGAAAAGAAGCAGAGTAAGAGGTAGGACGTGGTGATGGCGGTGTGGGGGATTTGTGTGTTTTATCTAGGATATTTGGTATCACTGACTGGGTGATGTTTAAGGATTGTTTTGAAGGAAGTGTGGGTGTCATGTAGATATCTGGGAGAAAAGCGTTTTAAGATGGAATGTCAAGGGAAAAGCCCTTACTTGGGAGATTGGAGAGAGAGAGGAGGGGGAACAGGTCAGTGTCGGAGGAGAGGGGCGACACATATCATAGAAGCATCTTACAGGGTGTTGTTAGGACCTCTGACTTTTTGTTTGAGTGAGATGCAGACACTGGAGGGTGAGCAGAGATCACATGATTGGACGTAAAGTTTTTAAAGTGTGATTTTTGGCTTCTGTGAGAGAAGCAAGAGCAGGCTTTCTAGTTAGGAGGGCGTCGTGTCAGCCCACATGTGAGGGCTGCAGGGGGGTTGGGCCCAGGTGGGCATGGCGCAGGTGATGAGAAGTGATACAGCTGGGCCCTGGGATTCTGAACACATGCAGTTTGTTACTAGACATTCAAGTAGGGAATGGGCAGTTGACTGTACAGAACGGGAGTTCAGAAGAGAGTTCTGGGATAGGAGATATAAATACAGGAGTTATCTACATGTCAACAGTCTTTAGAGCCATGAACATGAACGAGATCATTAAGGAGGCTAGAGAAGAGAACTGTGGGGACAGTCCTAGCATGTGCCAATATTTCAAATTTGCTATGTGAGGAGGGAGACCAGGGAGAATGGCCAGTAAGGCAGCAGGAGACCTTAGGAAAAAGGTGTGCCACAGAAGGCAAGGGAAGATCTTTTTTTTTTTTTTTTTTTTAAGATTTTATTTATTCATTTGACACAGAGAGAGAGAGATTATAAGTAGGCAGAGAGGCAGGCAGAGAGAGAAGAGAGAGGAGGAAGCAGGCTCCCCGCTGAGCAGAGAGCCCGATGTGGGCCTCGATCCCAGAACCCTGGGATCATGACCTGAGCCGAAGGCAGCGGCTTTAACCCACTGAGCCACCCAGGGGCCCAAGGGAAGATCTTTTTGAGGAATACTTGATCAGCTGAGTCAGAAACTACTGATGGATATGTAAGATGAGAATTGAGAGGTACTTTTGATTGAATAATATAGAGCTTATTGTTAACCACATGAGGAGCTAGTTCTGTGCACCATGGTGACAGTCTGATTAGAGTAGGTTCATGAGAGAACAGGGAAGTGGAGCCAGTGAGTAGAGACAAATTTTATAAAGTGTGTTTACTGAAAAAGAGAATTGGCGTGTAGTAGCTTGGAAAGGGGGATATGGGGAATATGGGGCTGTGAAGGGAGGGTTTCTCTCAAACTTTTCATTTGAAAATATTAAAATAAATAAAAAAGTTGAAAGAGTAGTACTTATACCTACCACCTAGATTCAGCAGTGTAATGTTTTGCTATTTTCTTTCTGTCTAAATATGTATGTGTTTCTGAATCATTTGAAAGTAAGTTACAGATATCATGACATTTTATCTCTGAGTCTTACAGCATGCATATTCTAGCAATAAGGACATTGTACTGCATAATCACACTCTATTATCAAATATAAGAAAATTTATACTAATTCCCAAATATCATCTGATATTCATTCCATACTCTGTTTTCCCCATTGTTCCTAATATGTTTGGTTTCAAATGCTTTTTGTTTTTTTTGAACCAGGATCCAGCCAAGATTCACATATTGCATTTGGTTGTTATGTCTCACTAATGTTTTAAAGCCAAGAACCATTTCTCCAGTTTTCATGACATTGACTTTTGAAGAGACCAGGCTAGTTGTCTTGTCCCATGATCTTGATTTGTTTGATTGTTTTCTTGTGGTGTCTCCTTATTTGTTCCTATATTAAAGGAGGATTTTTTTTAAAGATTGGAAACATTACAGCATATGTGTAAGCTGATGGGAAAGATCTGGTCTCTGCATGGGTTGCACATTGCAGACTTTGGAGCTTTTAGTATTGTAGGGCTAAAATATGGGGAGATTTTAAGGAGAAGGGGGTATTGCATTGATGCCTTTCTCCAGAAAGTGGCCCTTTAATAGTATTCCATGAGTAATCATTGGTCAAACCATATGAATTTCTCCATTTCAATCATAGAAACATTGTTTATTGAAATGGGTAGGGGTAGAAGAAGGTTTTCTTACCTTTATTGCAACCTCTCTTTTCATTTTCTTGTGGGAAAGAGACTTTTTAAACCTTGAATGGGAACTAAAGCACTTAAACTTTGATTGGATGGGTGTAGACTTCCTACTTTTCAGATATTTACAATAATAGGGCTTTCATGATTTTGGTGGGATTTGGAAAGCTTGGAGAGATATTTTACACAGCTTCTCTTTGAATTGTCAGCGGATGGATTGGTCTGATTTTTCTCTTCCCACCCCTTCTTCTCTAAAGATTTATGATATTCAGACTGGCAACAAGCTGTTGACTCTGTTTAACCCAGATCTTGCCAACAACTACAAGAGGAACTGTGCCACCTTTAATCCTACAGATGATCTTGTCTTAAATGATGGCGTCCTCTGGGATGTCCGCTCTGCACAGGCCATCCATAAGTTTGACAAGTTCAACATGAACATCAGTGGCGTTTTCCATCCGAATGGACTGGAGGTCATCATTAATACTGAGATTGTATCCTTTACACCTGTGTCTCACTTTCCATTTGTTAGCTGGTTTGTGATGCAGAAATAATTTATCTTTCTACGGACATCCTGTTAAAGTATCCACACAGGTAATAATTTGGTGCTTCTCCTTTGAAGTGTTAGTTAATCTCCAGTGGTTGATAATTACCAATGACTTTGACTAGCATGTTTTTCATTGTACTGAGAAGAGTGAGCAGATTCCCGCCTTGTGCTTCTTCAAGTATTAAACTGGCTTTTATGTCTCCAGAAGGATTTTACTTTTGCACTACAGAAATCAGTTGGTAGACATAAGAGTAGGATGAAGTGTTACTATTGAGAGGATGGGGGAATTTGTGTCACTTTAATGTATAAGAGGATACCATAGGAGATTTTCAGAGACGTTATTCTACAGTACACATTCTACATGCTTTTGTTTTACTTTGAAAGCATTTTTATTTTACTTAAAAAATACCCTCACCTTTAAAGCATTCATATCTCACATGAGGGGGGAAAAAGTAGTATTTCAGAATTTCCCCAATGAGGTTGTTTAAGAAATTTTGTATAAAATAGTTTCCTTGACTGCTTTCCTCCTAGTGGGATCTTCGCACTTTCCATCTTTTACACACAGTTCCTGCTCTGGATCAGTGTCGTGTGGTGTTTAACCACACGGGGACAGTGATGTATGGAGGTAATAAACTTTTTAGTTTTCTACATTATTCTTTTTCTCCCTTCTTTTCCCCCTCATTAATTTGATACTTTTTGTTTGGAAATGTCTCTCAAATGTGAATTGGAAAGCATTTGAAGGTTGTAACATAAAAGAAAAAATGGTAGCACAAATGGTGACAAAATTTGTTGATGAAAATAATGTTGATTTAGGGTGAAACGCCACTGGCTTTGAAGATAGCAAGTAAATCTTGTATAGAAAGAAATTTCTTGCATTAATTTCCCATCTGTATCATCATCCTTTCAATATCATGAACTTGAAGAATCTTTGCATTTGTGGTCTTGTGATGTTGTAAGCCTTTAGCTGTAATACTTACTGAGACCTAGATGAGAGGTTGAGGATACTGTTTGGGGTATGCAAGGAGGATGCACTGAGAGGAACTAACTAGATAGAGTGAATTTACTGCAAGGAAACTGAAGTCTTGATTGTCCATTAATATTTCTGCACTTGTGAATAGGGGATGTTTCTGATTTCTAATAGTGTTTTGCTCCCTTTTCCCCTTCTTCCCCATTAGCTATGCTGCAGGCAGATGATGAAGATGACTTAATGGAAGAGAGGATGAAAAGCCCTTTTGGATCATCCTTCCGAACATTTAATGCAACTGACTACAAACCTATAGGTATGCATGAAGAAGCAGACATTGTATTCATTTCGTCATGTTTTGGTCTTCTTTATTTAAGATCCTCCCTTTTCTGTAATTTTTCACTGAAAGGCCGAGAAGTTTCGAAAATATTTGTGAACAATCACCTTGAAATTCCTTTAGAGGAAAAGCTGGTTTTAAGGTCATAGCAAGAGTCTGGTCCTGAATCTTGTCACATTCTGTTTTCCAGCAACCATTGATGTGAAACGGAACATCTTTGACCTGTGTACAGACACCAAAGACTGCTATCTTGCTGTCATTGAGGTAAAGGGAGTTGGCAGAAACCCTGCTGTTTTATTCTGATCTTTAGGATCATTTTCAAGTTATACAATGTGCATTTTGTCTGATCTAAGATATGTTCTAAAGTTGATGCATTTCTGAAGGTAGTTATTGATAACCTACTCATTTGATGGGGAGATATATATTGTAAGGGAAATAAAATCCCAGTCTGTCCCCTTTTCTAATGTCTTGGATTCACTGTCATCCCTTTCTTAGAGGAGTCTGAATCTCTTGCCAGAGCAAGATCATTCATTCCAAGGATGGTGGTTTCTCTTTTGTATCCCTTGCTCTGGGATCAGCCTTCTCATCCTGCTTTCTTTCCCTTTCTGTGTCCCAGGCATAACATTTTCAGAGTTAGTTTAAGAATTTTGGGTATCAGAAGCTTTGACAATTACAGAGTCAAGGTGCATGGGTGCCAGTACTAACTGAGATGTAGATGTGGGCCTCCTGAAAACTAACTGCTCTTTGTGGATTGGGTATTCTCTTTCAGAACCAAGGCAGCATGGACGCTCTGAATATGGACACAGTGTGCAGGCTATATGAAGTGGGCAGGCAACGTTTGGCAGAGGATGAGGATGAAGAGGAGGACCAGGTCAGTAGTCTTTAAGATTTCTTGTGGTTGAACAATGCTTTATAGAACAATATCTTATGCTCTTCTTTTTTTACTATAAAGATTTTTTAATATCAGCCTTTGCTACCTGTTGGCATATTCTGTAGGCGTATCATCCATAAAATTACTAAAATAACTAAAACTCAGAAGAAAGCAGATATTTGTTATTATAAAACTTTAACTCCAGTACCTGACAGTCCTGTGAGTTCCATTTGTAGCTTAATTAGCAATCTCAGAAATTGTTTTGGAGGCTTCCTTGAGCTCACTTTTGGGACCAGTGCCCTGTGTGGCTTCAGGATGAGCAGTCCCCATATTCCCAGTGTCAGTACAAAACAGAAAAGTCAGCCTGCTGAGATGGGTTTTAGAAATGGCTTAAGCTTTATAAAGGTCTGGTTTGCATTTTCTCAGTTTTATGGCATAGTCTCTTCACAGTAATGGGTTGGAGCTTATAAGTAAAGAAGATTTTGACGCTTTTGGAAATTAAACATTTATTAAATGTGGGTAGATAGTATGTCTCACAGAATCTTAGTCTTTTTTCATAGGGGATTTTAAGTTATGGTCATATTCTAGGTACCCGCCTATGTGGTGTGTCAGTATCCATTCTGAAGAGTTTCTTAAACTTCTAACTGAATTTCAGCAGATCTTTCCTGTCAGCTGGGGTCACACCACATTCTCTGTGTGTAAAGCTCCTATAAACATCCATGTATAGGCTTTTCTGTGGACATAAATTTCAACTCCTTTGGATAAATACTAAGGAGTGCTGTTGCTAGATTGTATGGGATGAGTTACATTTAATTTCCTAAGAAAATGACAAACTGCCAAAGAGGCTATTTACCGTTTTGCATTTTTACCATCAGTAAATGAGAATTCTTGTTGTTCACATTCTTACCAGCATTTGGTGTTGGTCAGTGTTTTGGATTTTGGACATTCTAATAGGTATGTAGTAGTATATATCACTATTTAATTAGCTTAAAAATTAATAGACATCCCTTTAGTTGAACCACCTCTACACATAATCAATCTGTGTCGTTTGATTTTTTGGAGTAGAAAGGGACTAAGGTCTTGCAGTTTTATGAGCCTGCTACAAATGTTTTCTGAAAATGATTTAACTGAGCCTTTGACACCCTTCCTGATGGCTGGTACCAGACCAAAAGGAAGGAGACTTTCTCCACAATCCCTCTGGGTTCTTCTCCCATTTCAGGAAGCTTCTTTCTAAGTGGAAGGCTCTCATTGTTATTTTAATTTGCATCTCCCTGCTGACATATCTTGTGGAGCATCTTTCTACATGCTTATTTGTCATTTATAGATATTCTTTGGTGAGGTGTCAAAGCCATTGGCTTATTTTTAAATTGGGCTGCTTGTGTTTTTATTGAGTTTTCAGAGTTCCTTGGATATTTTGACTAATAGTATTTTATCTGATTTGTTATTTGCAAATATTTCCTCTTAGTTTGTGGCTTATCTTCTCATTCTCTTGACAGTGTCTTTTACAGAGCAGAATTTTTTTGTCTTCATGATGTTTAGCTTATCAATTATTTCTTTCATGAATTGTACCTTTGAGGTTGCATCTAAAAAGTTCTCAAACTCAAGGTCATCTAGATTTTCTCTTGTTATTTTTTAGGAGTTTTATACTTTTGCATTTCACACTTAGGTCTGTGATTCTCTTTGAGTTAATTTTTGTGAAGGGTATAAGGTCTGTGTCTAGATTTAATTCTTTTTTTTTTTTTTTTTTTTTTTTTTTNTCCAGTTGTATTGCCTCTGCTCCTTTGTCAAAGATCATTTGACTCTTTGGTGGGGGGGTGGGGGTGAGGAGGGCATAAGCAGAGGGAGAGAGTCTTTTTTTTTTTTTAAGATTTTTATTTATTTATTTATTTATTTGACATAGAGAGAGATCACAAGTATGCAGAGAGGCAGGCAGAGAGAGAGGAGGAAGCAGGCTCTCTGGAGCAGAGAGCCCCATGTGGGCCTCCATCCCAGGACCCTGAGATCATGACCTGAGCCGAAGGCAGAGGCTTTAACCCACTGAGCTACCCAGGCACCCAGAGGGAGAGAATCTTAAGCAGGCTCCATGCCCCACATAGAGCCCAACACAGAGCTGTCTCACAACCCTGAGATGGCTTGAGCTGAAATCAAGAGTTGGAGGCTTAACTGACTGAGCCACCCAGGCACCCTCAAATGACTATTTTTATGTGGATCTAATTCTAGGCTCTCTACTATTCTATTGATCAATTTGTCTGTATTCTTCCATACCTCACTGTCTTGGTTACTGTCACTTTATAGTAAGTTTTGAAGTTGTGGAATGCCAGTCTTCCAACTTTGTTCTCCTTCAGTATTGTGTTGACTGTTCTGGGTTGTTTGCTTCTCCATATAGACTTTTGATCAGTTTGTTGATACCTGCAACATAGCTTGCTGGGATTTTGAATGGGAGTGCACTGAATTTATTTATAGATCAGGTTAGGAAGATCTGACATCTTGACAGTATTGAGTCTTCCTATCCAAGAACATGGACTGTCTGTTCATTTATTTAATTCTTCGATTTCAGGAGCCTGAGTAGCTCAGTGAGTTAAAGCCTCTGCCTTCGTCTCGGGTCATGATCTCAGGGTCCTGGGATCGAGTCCCGCATTGGGCTCTCTGCTCAGCAGGGAGCCTGCTTCCTCCTCTCTCTCTGCCTGCCTCTCTGCCTACTTGTGATCTCTCTCTCTCTGTCAAATAAATGAATGAAATCTTAAAAAAAAATCTTTTATTTATTTCATCAGAGAAATGTAGTTTTCCTTCTACAGATCTTGTACATATTTTGTAGGTTTATACCTAAGTATTAAATTTTGAGAGGTGGGGCTAATGTAAGTGATACTGTGTTTTTAATTTTAGTTTCCACTTGTTCATTGCTGGTGTGCAATTCCTGTTATACAGGAAAGATTGTCAATTAACTTTGTGTCCCGCACACTGCTATAATTGCTTAATCCAGTTTTCGTGGTCAGTTCTTTGGGATTTTCTGCATAGATAGTCATATCGTCTGCAAACATAGACAGTTTTATTTCTTCCTTCCCAGTCTGTACCCTTTTTCCCCCTGTTCTTACCTTATTATATTAGCTAGGACTTCCAGTATGATGTTGAAAAGTAGTGATCTTGATTCTGATCTTAGCAGGAAAGTTCTCAGCTTCTCACCATTAAGTATGGTGTTAGCTGTGGTTTCTTTATAGATAGATGTTCTTTATCTAGTTGAAGACGTTCCCCTCCGTTCCTATTTTGCTCAGAGTTTTTCGTTATGGGTTTTGGGTTTTGTTAGTCTTTTTCTGAATGTGTTGATGTGATCTTTTTTCTTTAGCCCATTGACGTAATGAATTACATTACTTGATTTTTTTTTTTAAAAGATTTTATTTATTTATTTGACACAGAGAGAGAGATTACAAGTAGGCAGAGAGGCAGGCAGAGAGACAGGGAGAGGAGGAAGCAGGCTCCCTGCTGAGCAGAGAGCCCGATGCGGGCCTCGATCCAAGGACGCTGAGATCATGACCTGAGCCGAAAGCAGAGGCTTTAACCCACTGAGCCACCCAGGCGCCCACATTACTTGATTTTAAAAAGTGAACCAACCTTGCATAGCTGTAATACATCCTATTTGGTTGTGGTTTTGTAATTCTTTCTATACAGTGTGCAATATGATTTGCTAAGATTTTGTTGAGGATTTTTACATCTGTATTCATGAGAGATGTTGGACTGCAGTTTTCATTTCTTTTGCAGTAGTCCCCCCTCCGTCCCTCCCCAAACCCCATCTGTAGTTTCACTTTCTGTGGTTGCAGTTACCTGCAGTCAACTCTAGTCTGGAAACAGATGGTCGTCCTCTTTTTGATATATGGTCAGAAGGTCAATAGTAGCCTATATCAGAGTGCCTCATTCACCTCACTGCATCTTACCATGTAGGCATTTTATCATCTCACATCATCACAAGAAGGGTGAGTACCATACAATCAGATTTTGAAAGAGAGGCCATATTCACATAAGTTATTATTAATGTCTTACTGTGCCTAATTTATAAACTAAACTTTTTCATAGGCATGCATGTTTAGCAAAAATATATATAGGATTTGGTACTATCCTCAGTTTCAGGCATCCATTGTGGGTGGGGTGTCTCGGAACATATCCCTGTTGGATAAGGAGGGGGGTACTACTGTAATGTCTTTGGAGTTGGTATTAGGATAATGCTGGACTCATATGATGAATCAGAAAATATTTTATCTACTTCTGTCTTCTAGAAGATATTTTAGAGAATTGATATACTTTATGTTTAGTAGAATTCATCAGTGAACCCATGTGGGCCTGGTGCTTTCTGTTTTGGAAGGATATTTATTATTGATTAAATTTCTTTAATGGCTAAAGGCCTATTCAGATTATCTATGTTCTGTGCATTTTGGCAAATGGTGTCTGTCTTTCAAGGAATTGGTCTGTTTCATCTAGGTTATCAAATTTGTGGGCATACAGTTCATAGAATCCTTTTGTCCTTTTTAAAAATTTTTTTTAAAGATTAATTTATTTATTTGAGAGAGAGGGAGAGTGCTCATGTGTGAGCAGGGGGAAGGACAGTGGGATGTGGAGCCTGATGTGGGACTTGGTTCCACAACCCTGAGATCATGACCTGAGCCTAGGCCAAGTTCAGCTCAACCAACTGAGCAAGCAGGTGCCCCAGAATTCTTTTATCTTTTTAATGTCCATGGGATTTATAGTGATGTGTCTTCTCTTTCATTTCTGATATTAGTAATTCGTGTCCTCTTTTTTTCTTAGCCTGGCTAGAGGCTTATCAATTTTATCAGTCTTTTTTTTTTTTTAAAGATTTTATTTATTTGAGAGAGAGAAAGTGACAGAGAGCTGGAGCAGGGGAGGGGCAGAGGAAAAGGAAGAAGCAGGATCCCCACTGAGCAGGGAGCCTGACATGAGGCTCCATTCCAGGACCCTGTGAACATGACCTGATCCGAAGGTAGATGCTTAACTGACTGAACTACCCAGGTGCCCCTAATTCAATCATCTTTTTAAAGAACTAGTGTTTGACTGCATTGATTTTCTCTATTAATTTCCTGTTTTCAATTTTGTTGATGTCTACTCTTGATTTCTATTAATTCTTCTGCTTCCTTTGGATTTGATTTGCTCTTCTATTTCTAGTTTTCTAAGGTGGAAACTTAGCTAACTCAATTTAGGTCTTTATTCTTGTCTAATAATATGCATTTAGTACTATAAATTTCCCTCTATGCACTACTTGCACTGCATGGCCACAAATTTTATAAGTGTGTGTTCATTTTCATTTGGTTCAAAGTATTTTTTGAGATTTCTTTGACTCATGTTATTCGGAAGTGTGTTGTTTAGTCTCCAAGTATTTTGGGGTTTTCTAGCTGTATTTCTGTTACTGATTTTTAGTTTAACCCCATTGTGATCTGAGAGCAAACATTACATGACCTCTATTTTAAATCTGTGAAGGTGTGTGCTTTATGGCCCAGAATGTGTCTTGTCTTGGTGAATGTTTCATGTGAGTTTGAGAAGAATGTGTTTTGAATTGTTGGACAAAGTAGTCTATAGATGTCCATTATACTCGGTTGATAGATGGTTTGATCACTTCAGCTATGTCCTTACTGATTTTTTGCCTGCTGTATCTTTCCATTTCTTTCTTTCCTTTTTATTTATTTATTTATTTTTTAAGATTTTATTTATTTGAGTGAGAGAGAAGAGAGCTTGAGCTGGGGGAGGAGCACAGGGAGAGGGACAAGCAGACTCTATGCTAAGCTCGGATCCTGATATGGGGCTCAGTCCTGGGACCCCCCAAGATCATGACCTGAGCTGAAATCAGGAGGTGGATGCTTAAGCGACTGAGCCACTTAGGTACCCCCTGTATCTTGTCATTTCTGATAGAGGAGTATTGAAGTCTCCAGTTACAGTAAGTGGATTCATCTGTTTGGTCAGTTTTTGCCTCCTGTATTTTGATGCTCTGTGTTAGGCACATATATATTAAGGATTGTTATGTTTCCTTGGAAAATTGACCCCTTTATCATCATATAATGACCTTCTTTATTCCTGATAACTTTCCTTGGTCTGAAGTGTGCTTTATCTGAAAGTAATATAGTTATCCTGGCTTTCTTTAATTCATGTTAGCATGGTATCTCTCTGTGCATTTATTTTTAATCTGCATGTGTCTTTATATTCAAAGTGGGTTTCTAGTGGACAACAGGTAGTTGGGCCTTATTTCTTGATCTACATGAATAATGTCTTTTATTTTATTTTATTTTCTAAAGATTTTATGTATTTGACATACAGCGAGAGAGGGAACACAAGCAGGGGGAATGGGAGAGGGAGAAGCAGGCTTCCTGTGGAGCAGGGAGCCTGATGCGGGCCTTGATCCCAGGACCCTGGGATCATGACCTAAGCTGAAGGCAGATGTTTAACAACTGAGCCACCCAGGCGCCCCTGGATAATGTCTTTTAATTGATGCATTTGTAGTATTGATATTCTAAGTGATTATTGGTATAGTCTTCATTTCTGTACATGTTACTGATTTTTGTTTGTTGCCCTTGTTTTTTGTTCCTGTTTTTTGTTTGCTACTCTTTATAAGCGTTTTGTGGTTTTAATTGAGCATTTTTCTAGGTTTCTACTCTCTTCTTTGTTAGCATATTAGTTATACTTTTTTTTGGTGGTTATCCTAGAGGTTGCTACATATATACTTTTACAAGTAATCCAAGTCCACTTTCAAATGACACTCTGCCTCTTTACAGGCAGTACAAGTACCTTATGATAGAATAATCCTAATTCTTCTCTCCTTTCCCTTGTTTTATTGCTGTCCTTTATTATGCCTTTGTGTAAGCATACATAAGCATATGTACATATATATATAATCTTATATAATCACACATTATTGGTGTTATTTTGGATAAACTATTACTATCTTGTACAAAGATCCATTAAGAAAAATAGGGGTACCTGGGTGGCTCAGTTGGTTAAACATCTGCCTTCGCTCGGGTCGTAATCCTTGGGTCCTAGGATTGAGCCTGAGTCAGGCTCCCGCTCAGCAGGGAGTCTGCTTCTCCTTCCCCCCCTTTGCCCCTCCCTCCTGCTCATGCTTAATAAATAAAATCTTTAAAAGAAAATGTTTATTCTACCTTTACATGTTCCTTTTCCACTGCTCTTCTTTTATATAGATTAGAGTTTCTGACCTTGATCATTATCCTTCCCTCTGAAGAATTTCTTTTAACATTTCTTGCATGATAGGTCTCTTGGCAACAATTGCCCTCAATTTTTGTCTGAGGAGTTGATTTCTCCACTTTTGAAGGACAATTTCACAGGACAGGGTTATGAAATTCTAGGTTGGTAGTTTTTGTCTCTCAGCATTTTAAATATTTCACTTCCCCCTCTCCTTGCTTGCATGGTTTCTGAGGAGATGTGTGGTACAATTTTTTTTATATTTTTACCTCTCTAGGTAAGGTCTTTTCCCCTTCTATCTTCTTTAAGGATTTTTTTTTAATCTTTGATTTTCTGTAGCTTGAAAATGATGTGCCTATGTGTTTATTTTGGGGGGGGGGCATTTAACTTAGTGTTCTTAGAACTTCCTGGATCTGTGGGATGGTGTCTAGCATTAATTTTGGCAAAATTTTCAGTCATCATTGATTCAAATATTTCTTCTTTTTAAATTTTTTTTAGAGAAGGGGGAGAGAGAGAGGTGGGAGGGGGAGAAGAAGAGGGAGAGAGAATCTTAAGCATGGAGCTCAACATGAGGCTTGATCCCACAACCCTGAGATCATGACCTAGCTGAAATCAGGACTCAGAGGCTTAACTGGCTGAGCCCCACCCAGTTGCCCCCAAATATTTCTTCTGTTCTTTATTTCTCTTCCTTCTGAATTCCTGTTATGTGTATATTATACCTTTTGTACCCATCCCACAGTTCTTGGATATTTTGTTCTGTTTTTCAGTCTTTGTTCTCTCTGCTTTTTAGTTCTGGTGGTGTCTTTTGAGATATCCTCACATTCTGAGATTCTTTTCTTAGCTATGTACAGTCTACTAATAAAGTCCATCAAAGCCATTCTTCATTTCTGTCACAGTGTTTTTAGTTGATGGTATTTCTTTTTGGTTCTTTCTTCAGATTTCTATCTGTTTGCTCCTGTTGCCTTTCTCTTCTTGCATGCTGTCCAGTTTATTCATTAAAGAGCTCCTTTAGTGTCTTGATCATGGTTGTTTTAAATTCCTGGTCTGATAACCCCTGTCATATCTAGGTCTGGGTCCAATGCTTGCTCTGTCTCTTCAAACTGTGTTTTTCCCTTTTAATAGGTCGTGTAATTTTTTTCTTCGAAGATTTTATTTTTAAGTTATCTCTACACCCAATGTGCGTATGACGGCTGGGGTTCAAACTCACAACCCAGAGATCAAGAGTTGCGTGCCCCAACAACTAAGACAGGCAGGCGCCCTGTAATTTTTTTCTCGGTAGCTGGATGTGATGTGCTGGGTAAAAAAAATTGCTGTAAATTGGCCTTTAGTAATATGGTGGCAAGGTGTGGGGGAAGGAAAGTGCTTTAGTGAGTCTGTACCTCTGTACCATGGACTCCACACATGCTTCTGAGTTTTTCTCCATCCCCTTTTGGAGGGACAGGGTGGGTAGAGTGGACTGGAGTTGCGCATTTCCCTTCCCCCAGGTCATTTAGGCTCTGATAATGTCCCAGCAGGTTAGGCTCTGGATATATAGTTTCTCCTGAGGGCAGGCCTTGTTAAAAAGAATAGAAAGCTCTGATTTCAAAATGGTCCCACCCCGCCCTTTGTGGGAAGCCCAAGGGGATTTTTCTCAGATACTCACTTGGGAGATCCTCGTCAAGTTCCTAGAGGTCAAACTCAGGAATGTGTGGGGGCCCTGATGACTGGGTCCCTGAGGAGTTTTTCTGTCTCAAGATTTATCCTCAGAATTATGTCTAGCAATTTGTGAATTAATAGTTCAGGTTTCCCAACCTTGGCACTGGTTCCTATGGAAGTTTATCCTTTTGGGTTTATGCTCTGACAAGTTACAATTTTCTGCATTTTCTTGTTGGTTTCTCCAGTTTTGGGGGCAGTGAGGCCCTGGTGACCCCACCTCTCTGTCAAATCTAAAAAGAGTTGTTGACTTTTCAGTTTGTTCCGTGTTTAACGGATGGTGACTCTCAGCTCACATGGCACACTGGAAACCAGAAGCAGTACCATGGTTTTTTGAATGCCATATTTATTAAAAAGGACAGTTAGGCTCTGGAGTTTAAACCGCTTCACCTGGGGCCCTTGGGTGGCTCAGTCAGTTAAGTGGCTGCCTTTGGCTCAGGTCGGGATCCAGGATCCAGCCCCACATTGGGCTGCCTGCTCCATGGGGGACCCTGCTTCTCCTTCTCTCTCTGCCTGCTGCTCTCCCTGCTTGTATTCTCTCTCTCTCTAGCATGGAACCTAGTGTGGGGCTTGAACTCACAACCCGGAGTTCAAGACCTGATTTGACCTGAGCTGAGAGCAAGAGTTGGACACTTAACCGATAGAGCCACGCAGGTGCTCTTTGAGATTTTCGGTTTATTTGTGACATGGATCTTCATATTTTCTTGAGTGGTGTACTATTTAACTTGCACACGTATGTTGGTAGTGTTTTTTGGTAGCAGAGCTTGTAAGTGGAATTAGATCCTCCAAACGTCATGTGGTTGCCTTGGTTTGGTTTCTTAATAGTGTCTGTTCTTTTATTCTTGTGGCTTTTTGTTACCTTAGTCACCCCACTCCCTTAATGCATACTGTTTTCCACTATAGTTGTCATGAAACACGATGTAGTTTATCCTTGAACAGATATAGAAGATGATGTTGTTGAACTATTTGTCAGTGTATTACAGTGGTACAGACCATCTTGTCCTCGGTGGCTTCATTCATCACTACCCTTGTCACTTGTAGATCATTACCACTATCAATTGTCTCAGGTTTCTTGGATGTTACATGTTGTCCTGTAAATCTGAAGCAAGAATTGGGTTTATTTATCAGCACCACTATTCCTACCCTCCTTTATCCCTGCAGTTTATGAGGGAGTGGAAATAATAGTCTTGGGACTGTGACCTGTGGTCCAGTCCATGTGGTACCCATTATCTTTGAGGAGGAGGTCAAGAAAAGAGAAGCTAGCATTGCCATAGACACCTTGGGATCTGGAGGGCTGCTGTTCTTGGGGTCGGCCTCATTCTTCTTGCAGACATGAAGTGATGAGAGATGAATTTTCTCATGGCTGGCTGTGGAAGCAAGAGACAACCGTAAAGGAACAACTTAAGAGAAAGGACTTCTTGGGGCGCCTGGGTGGCTCAGTGGGTTAAAGCCTCTGCCTTCGGCTCAGGTCATGATCTCAGGTCCTGGGATCGAGCCCCACATTGGGCTTGNNCCCCCCCCCCCCCCGCCGCCTGCCTCTCTGCCTACTTGTGATCTCTCTGTCAAATAAATAAATAAAATCTTTGAAAAAAAAAAAGAGAGAAAGCACTTCTTGATTCTTCTCCTGTACTTCTGTTTAACTTTCCTTTTGGAGAGGTTAAGGGAGAAAGAGATTAGAAAGGGAGTGGGGTGGGTACAGTATTTGTTAGGACTTCTATATCTGTGGTGGAGGAAGGAAAAATAGAGACTTTCTTGTCATGGATAGCCAAAGTCAAGAGGGACAGTCTCAAGAAGGCCCTAATGAGGGCGCCTGGGTGGCTCAGTGGGTTAAAGCCGCTGCCTTCGGCTCAGGTCATGATCCCAGGGTCCTGGGATCGAGGCCTGCATCGGGCTCTCTGCTCAGCAGGGAGCCTGCTTCCTCCTCTCTCTCTCTCTCTCTGCCTGCCTCTCTGCCTACTTGTAATCTTTCTCTCTGTGTCAAATGAATAAATAAAATCTTTAAAAAAAAAAAAAAGAAGGCCCTAATGAGTGCTCCTAGGGCCCAGTCCATGGGAGAGCCTAAAAGCTTCTAGCTGGGAGGAACTAGGTGTCTTTGTAGGCAGTGTAGGTAAGTTACCATTGCTTCTGGATTTCAGGGCTTGTTTCATTACATACTGACACCACTGTCCTTAGGGGTAATCTGGTACATTTCATATTTAAAAGACCTCCTTAGAGAACTGGTTTTACTCTTAAGACCTTGGCATTTTGATTTTGATTTAGAGGTGTTCTAGTGGGATATACCATATCTCTATCTAAGCACATTCCCTTTGTATCCTGAATTCTGTTGATTCATACATCCTCCTGGAACCTTGCAGTAGTGTTTTGCAGCATTTACTATCTCCATTAGATTTCTCTCTTCCCTGTGCCAGCTTGATTTTATTTTTAACTCACTTTCCTTTGTGTGCTTCACCTAATTTTAAAATTAGAGATTTAATTTTCTTACAAGTCATTTGCCATTCAAAGTTTTGGCCTAGTCTAGATACCTGCTCTCAGGTCTTCTCAGATGTCCCAGGTATGACTTATATGGCTCAAGGGATGCCAGCACCTGTGACTGACACCTTTGAATTTGCCTTTTCACCTTAGCAAAATAAAATTAGAAGTATGAATGGTCAGCTGCCACCTGATAAAATGGTCCAGCACAAAGTGCCTATTTATTTATTTATTTATTTATTTATTTAAAAAGCTTTATTGAGATATAATTTACATACCACAAAAATGGTTCTTACCCTTATGTTTCAATAAGTTTGGGGATTAATAAGGGATGAATGGAATCAACATATTGTTGAATGAAGATATATATGATATTCATAAATATTTGGTTCCTAAGGTTGCTAGTTTTCCAGCCTTCAGGTGTTTGATGATAGCAGAGATAAGCCAGTCACTTATCAAAGCTCATATTATCCATTAGAATTTTGGTATCTGTGTTGTTTTTTTACCAATTAATTCAGTCAACTTTGATATTGGCTTCTGGGAAAATTATGAAAACAAAGGTTAATAATTGATCATTGTTCATAGATTTTGAAAAGGCAATACATTTCAACTAATTATAGTTAACCTTACATTAAAAAAGCAAAAACAAGGGAATAATGCTCTCTTTTCTCCACTCCACTTTGGAATCTGGGACACACTGTGTGCTGTGCTTCCTGTGTGTTCTCCACTGCCTAGAAGCGGATGGTAAGAGTCTTTACTGATTACACACCTGCTGTAAGCCTGGTCATTGATTCCTGAAAGGCCTTTTTCTCCCCCCTAAATTTTTAAAATGTCTCTAACTTAGATTCTGTCCGTGAGGAGAAAAACACAAGTGTTTGTGACTCTGAAATGAGCCTTTTGATGATTGTTAACACCAGGAACAAGTGTCAGAAGGAGAGGAGTTTACCTTTTATAAAATATGAACGTTGAATGAATTGTTAAGAGAGAATGCTCAGGTTTTATTTATTTTTTATTTATTTTTTAAAATGATTTTATTTATCTACTTGAGAGAGAGAGCACACAAGCTAGGGGGGGGGTAGCATGCAGAAGGAGAGGGAGAAGCAGGTCCCTTACTGAGCAGGGAGCCCTATGTTGGGCTTTATCCCAGGACCCTGGGATCATGACCTGAGCTGAAGGCAGACACTCAACTGACTGAGCCAGCCAGGCACCCCAGGCTCAGGTTTTAATTACATTTTTATAAAGCTATCATAGTTTTTAGATTAAATCTTCTTAAAGGATGACCCAGAGGTTTGTTTTTCTAAGAGGTTGATTATATTTTTGAAGGTAATATAAGCTAAAAGCTATTTCTCTTGAAAATGAGACATGTATTCAAGAATTTTGAATGGTTTAGAAAAAATGCACCAATTTAAAAAATCAAATTGTTTAAGTCCTAGAGAACAATACAGTTAGATGTAGCAGAGAAGGTCAGTGGAGTACCTGGAATCACCTATTTGGTTCTGTCATTGGGAGTCTGGCTAGAGTATATTACAGAAAAGGAGAACTTTAGAATCAGAAGGTACTCAGAAGACATTCTGAGCAGAGGTTCTTCATTGGGGGTGCATTTCACAGTTCCTGGGCAAACCTTCCAAAATCTACCTGTGTGAGCTTCACTTAGAAAGGTTGGTTCTGTCAGCCTGGACCCTGGGTGTGGTTTAGGAATATGTATTTTGGAAAACTTTTTCCCAGGTGCTTCTGATGATCACATCTGAGTAGGAGCCACTGATTGAATAAATCACCCCTTTAAAAAGAAACTGAGATTCACAGAAGTTGGCATTAGATGTTCAGTAAATAGTGCTTCTCTTGTAGTTCTGGAACATGGGGAGTGTTGTTGGAGTTTCTGGGGTTTTGGATTTGGAAATGGATAAGACCACAGAGAGCTGGAGAGACTGGAGATGAGGAAGAGAAGGGAGAATGCATTCAGTGGGCGCCTGGGTGGCTCAGTGGGTTAAAGCCTCTGCTTTCGGCTCAGGTCATGATCTCAGCGTCCTGGGATCGAGGCCCGCATCGGGCTTTCTGCTCAGCGGAGAGCCTGCTTCCTCCTCTCTCCTCTCTCTCTGCCTACTTGTAATCTCTCTCTCTGTGTCAAATAAATAAATAAAATCTTTAAAAAAAAAAAAAAAAAAAAAAAAAAAAAAGAATGCATTCAGTGAGTGTAATGAGAGTGGATAGGACGGAGTCCTGGGGACCCTATATTTGTGGGAAACAGTAGGCAACTGGATGTGAAGCCATGGAGTGGGAGAAGTGAAAGATGTTTGAAATTTTCACCTGGTAACTGGGAGAAGTGTAGAAAAGGTACTGGCTTTAAAGGTGCTTTGAATTCAGTTTTAGAATTAAGAGATTTTAAGTTTCTTTGGTACAAATGGGTAGAGCCATCTGAGAGTTCAAAGATTTAGGAATTAGTGGAAATATGAAGGCAGAAATTAAAGTTGTAGGAACCTCTGTGCAAAGGAGATCTGCAAGAGACCAGGTACAGACAAGCCCAGTGTGGAGGCCAGGATTGTTGTCAGTCACCATAGAGAAGCCCCCTGGTTGGCCACCAGGCCTCTCTGTTCCTTTAGGAAGGTTGTAGTCATTGTAACAGGAACAGCGAACTTTTGTTGAACAGTTCGTATATGCTAGATACTTTCCAAAGAGTTTATATACATACATGCATACGTGTTTTTCCCCCCCTTTAAATGCTAACAACAACCCTACGAGGCAAAGTAAATTATCCCTAAGTCAGTTATTGCATCAGTAGAGTTCAGTGGCAGCAGCCTGGCACCAGAGCAGACACTGTTAATTGCTGCCCTGTGGAGTGGCGTGGGCAAAAGCCAGACTGTCCAGTGTTGGAGGAAAAGAGAGTGAGGGAATGAGTGAGCAAGTGGCGGTGGGGTACCTGGAGGTGGGGAATAGTGTTTAGGTGGAAACAATGAGGAGCTTGTGTGGATGGAGAAGTGGTTAGGTTTGGCAACCTGGCCTTCCTCAGAGAAGATGAGAAGCCAGTGGAGAGAGAAGCGTGAAGGTGGGTGTGTTGGGGTGAGGGGGTAAGGTGGGTGGCTGTGGTAATGAGATCCAGAGAGGACTGCCGCTCAGAGCATTAGTGGAAGGCTGGCTTCCTACTCAGACCAGGATTAAGTCAGGTTTAGATGGGACCAGAGGGCAGGTGAGGGAGCTCTAGTTGACTTCTCTGTACAAGAGGGGAGTGGGTTGGTTAATCTGCAGGGGTTTGGGGCTTTGGACAACCATGAAATTGACTTAACAGTGGAATTGAGAAGAGTTTTGGTATTCTTTCTGTAGGAGACTTTATTAAAAGTTCAAAACATCCTGGCCCTGATTCCCCCTCTAATTCTGTTTCCAAGGCCTTAAAGTCTTAGAGGATTTTTTAAAACTCCATAATATTCCTAGATCTAAAACCTTATCTAAATGTTGTTGGAGGTGATTCTGGATTTTAGCAAGACTTTTTTTCATTACGTAATAATTTTTAGTTTCTTTCTTTCTTTCTTTCTTTTTAACCACTCCTTAAATTTTTAGATGTGAAAAAGAGGGGCTCATGTTGCTAATCAGGTACTTAAACCATTGGAGAATGCTCCTAAAATTACTTCCTAGACTCTCTTCTGAGTTCAGCTACAGAATTAGATCCTACAGTATTTTGTTTTCCCTCCCTCCCTCCATCCTTTCCTTCTTTCACTCATCTATCGCCCTCCTTCCCTCCCCTTTTCTTCCTCCCTCCCTCCCTCTCTCCTTCCCTTCCTTCCCTCCCTCCCTTCCTCCTTCCCCCCCCCTCTTTTTTTTTTATCTGAGAGAGAAGGAGAGCACTACTGGAGGGAGGGGCAGAGGGAGAGGGAGAGGGAGAAGCAAACTCCCGACTGAGCAGGGAGCCCAATGGGGGGCTTACTCGCAGGACCCTGAGATCATGACCTGAGCCGAAAGCAGATGCCCAACCGACTGAGCCACCCAGGTGCCCCAGATTGTATAGTATTTTGGACAGATCTTGTGAGCCTGTTTCATGATTCAGGTTTCAGATTTAAAATTTAGAAAGTGAGTTTATGGCCATATCCATGTGTAACAAAATACATGTTAAACCAGCACTGGTCATTAACCATAGAGTTTAAATGATGTATTTTACTTGAGATTTGGGTAGAGCCTCCCCTTCCTACTGACTTCCCTTGCCTTGTCATGGTCACATAAGTCCTCATGGCTTTCTAGGATGAATATATATAAACTATTTCTTCTACTACAAGATTAAGTAAAGGTTTTGGATTTGTAGTCTCCTGGAAGAATGTTATCTGTAGTTCAGAGCTCAGACCCTGATTGACCTATTTTTCTAGGCTTGCTTTTGATTTAGGACCTTTTTTGCATTTCTCCTGGATCAGCTAGGCTTTGATGTTTTTAGAATTGAAAAAGAATGGTTTTCCTAAATTTGCTGGTTAATAGATGCCTGTTTGAACCATGTAACCTTTTACATACTTACTCAACTGGGGACCTTTCAAAGTTATGGGCCATTGAAAATTTATGTAAATTGCTCAGGTTCACATGCCATGTAATTGACAGAGCTAGGACTCCCACTCTTTAAATAATGCCAAATGTTGCATATCAATAACTATGTATTAATTTCAGAATCAAAAATAAAGTTATGCCGTCTTAAATTTTAAATGAATAATTATATTGTCCCATAGAGGCTTAAGAAACCAGGGCTTTAGATACTTTTTTCTTTAATGTACTCGTTTTTAACTGTGGTACTTTATTAATGGATTAGAACTGATTTTGGTCAAGGCCATGAAAATATGCCTGGAAAAAAAGAGGCAAAAATTGTAATCTGGTAAACACTTTGGATTATTTCCCTGAATTTTGACCCTTCTCCCTTTTCCCAGTATTTGTATGAGCTGATAAGCTTGTAGGGGCTAAGGAGCTTGTCTGTGTCTCAGTTTGTCATTACTGCCTGCAAGCACTCTTAGCGCCTTTTCAGTTGGTGAATGCTTCGGAGCTGTCTGTGTGGAGGAGATAATGTGGCCTAGGCTGTGGAACAGTGGTCTCAGGAGTCCATAAAGCATGGCAACTCTGCTGAACATGAGCATACTTTATATTATAGCCGATGAACACTAGTGGCCAAACAAGGACAAAATTTTAGGTTTTTAAGGGATTGGCATGCAGCAACTCTTTTAAAAATGTGTTTTACCCTATTATTTTTCTGTGTATGTTGGGCTTGTTCTTTCTTGACCTTCATTAGGCTGATGTTTTAAATGAATTTTATATTTTATTGTTGCAGGAATTAGAATCCTTTTGCTACTGGCAAGATTGACACTTGGTTTTGAAGCAGAAGGAAAAGTGAATGATGGTTACATTTACTTGGGAACACCTGTTACCTTATCAAAACGGAGGTGTCTGTTTCCTTTCCAGCAGGAAAGGACATAATTGGGATTTTAGTGCAAAGTTGAAATCTGTGGCAGAGGCTAGAATGTATCCTTTCAAAGCCCTGGGTACCCAGAACCAGTAATATATTTCACTAGTTTTTTGGTAGTTTTCCTGACTTTGGAAAGATCTCTTAAGAATGGAGGGAAGGATGGTTTCTCTAGCACACTTTTTGTGTGTTTTCATGTGTGTGGCTTGTAACAGAAAATGTAGATGTCTGTTATGTTCTGTATGGTAAAGTCAGTTTTGTTGGACAGTTAGACATTGGATACTTATAATAGCACTGTTAGAGGTTTACTCACTTCCTTGGTTGTAAGATCAAGGGCAAGACCTTCAAGGGCTTCAGAGCTGACTCAGCAGCTGTGTTCTTCCTCTGTCTTGTTAAAGCATTGCTTTTTTGTTCCAGTGGCCCAACTGATTTCACTTGGTTTGGTTGATGCAGGAGAAGAGAGAAGAGCTCCCTTGGTTTTATTAGTTATTTAGGAATCTAGAATGTTGATGGCTGAGACCTCCGTGAATGAATTGTGTGTTTTCTTGGGTAAGGGCTGTGTGACCAGTAATGCCTTTGTGGAGTGACCAGTACTCCTTGTCTGAGACATGCTTCGAGTATCTTGAGGAACATGTTTGTGCCTGTCTCGGTCTTCATTAGATTACCTAGATTACCACTCTCTTTACTGACAGTTTCCTCCCCTGTCCTTTGGGAGGAAGGGAAAGACTTCCCTTGTGGCCCGCATGGGTTAGGCCTCTGTGTTTTTCCTAATGGACCTCATGCTTTCTTACCAGGAAGAGGAAGAACAGGAGGAAGAAGATGACGATGAAGATGATGACGACACTGATGACCTAGATGAGCTTGACACTGACCAGTTGCTGGAGGCGGAGTTGGAGGAGGATGACAACAACGAGAACGCAGGGGAGGATGGGGACAATGACTTTTCTCCCTCTGATGAGGAGCTAGCAAACCTTCTAGAGGAGGGAGAGGATGGGGAGGATGAAGACTCTGATGCAGATGAGGAAGTGGAACTGATCCTGGGGGACAGTAAGTCTAGGGCCGACCCTGAGGCTGAGCCTTGGCACCCAGGGGAAGGTCCCTTCCCTACACCTTCCCAGCAAGCAAGCCCCACCAGGGTTCTGTGCCCCATATCTGTAGATTCACCACTCTGGCCCCTTGAGGAAAAGCAGTTTCACAGCTTTGATCCTCTGCTCTCTCACCAGACTGTGTTACTAAAAGGCTGTTATCTCATCTTTAAAATAGAGGTTGGCAAACTTTTTCTGTAAAGGTTGGACAGTTAAATATTTTACACTTTGTGGGCCATATGGTGTCTCTTGTAGCTCCTCAGCTCTGCTGTTACAGTGTCAAAGCAGCCAGAGACCAGGTGTAAGTTAATGATCATGGCTGTGTTTTAGAAGTAAAACCTTACTTACAAAAACATGTGGTAGGCTTGGCTTGATTTGGTCCCTGGGCTGTAGTTTGTTGACTCCTGCTTTAGAGGATTAGCCTTAGAATGGAAGGCCAAAGGGTAGTTCTTCCTGAGAGGCAGAGCCAGAACCGGCAGCTGCTTACGGGGTGCTGTGCCTGCTCCTTTCTAAAGTTATAAATTCAAAGCCCTCTTGTAGAGCGGTCGAGTGGTCTTTTCCTGTGTGCTTTTGCCTAAGCCCTCTTAAAGGCCAGGTGACAAATGTTTCTCTTTGGCTTGTTTTGTCATCCTTGCTCCAACTTTGAAGCACAAGCTCTAATTTTTCTAGTAATTTCCCCTTAGGACAGGTTTCTGAAGTCAGGTTTTCTCCTGACTGTGCTAATGAATCCTAAATAAGCCAGATACTAGTTCTAAGAGTCTGCTAGCTGTGCAGTTATATTCCGCCCACTTCAAGAGGATCTATCTGGCAGTATCACTGATGTATGTCACTGTTGACAGACGTGTGCTTGCTGTGGTCCCGGTTCTTGCGATACCCTAACTGCGGAGTAATCCCTGTGATACCCAGCCATTTTCGTGTAGCTAACCAGGCCTGTATGCTCACAACTGCGGCAGGGATGATGCCTAACATGGTAGCCAGTAACCACATGTGGCCATTAAAATTTAAATTAAAAATTCTTGTCCTCATTTGAAGTATTTGGTAGCGCGTGTGGTTACCATATTGAACAGCACAGATATAGAACATTTAAGTGAAATTCATTTATAGGAAATTCTTTGTGCTGGCCTAGGCCCAGCTTATGCCAAGCCTCTTCATTGTAGATGCTTGGTTTTTATAATCATTGCTGTTTGGTGGTAGGAGGAGTGTGCATGTACATGTGTGTGGTATCAGAGGGTGGGTGACGGTACTTATTTAAGCCTACGTATAAAACATTCTATTCCACAGTGACCCAAATCCATTTTCTTTGGGATGAATAGTATATGTGCTTCTAGCCCTCAAATTGAAGGCAGAATTGTCTTAAGGGAGACTTTTTCTTACATAAGTCCTCTTGCCAAAATCGTATATCGAGGAAGCTCTGTGGGGGCTGTGCCTTCTATCTGCTCATCTGCTGCTCACCAGCTTCCATATACTTGGAGGGTGAGGTGATTCAGTGGAGAAAGACTTGCCTTGTCCTAGCCATGGTCAGAGAGCCAGGGCAGAGGGATTAAAGGGCAAGGCCATACATGACAGTATCAAGAGTAAAGGGGCAGTTTTTACTGACCCTTTTTGTCATCTGTGAATAGGGTCGTGTGGGGTACAAGTTCTGTTTCCTTCCAAGTAGCAAGGTAGGCCAGGAGAGCCACTGGTGCTGGTATGCCTGGTATGAGCGTAGCACTAACTTTTTTATTTTTAATTTGAATATAAAGCCAATAAATTTGCGTTTAACCTATAAAATTATTGCCTCCTTTAACTGTTTAGGAAATTCCTTCTTTTAGGCCTAAGAGGTAGCAGAAAAACCTTAATTAATTCGTTAGCACCGAGGATATACCTTTATTTTGGTAGGAATATTTATGATGTGAAAATGCCATAATAGTTGACAACTTGAGGACTTTTCAGCTTGGGCCCTAGAATTGAGGTGGTGGTGTGGAGGTGGCACGAATAGCGTGTCCTGCATTGCTGTTTGTTTGAGAAAGGCCTCCAGGAGTTTACAATAGAGCGGGCAGAGGGAGCATTCTCTGTACCCTTGGTTTGCTGATATTTTGCTTCAATAATCATCTAGACCATTAGGTCTTAACCTCTCTGAGCTCATGGAGCCTTTTAGGATGTGATGAGAATCCCTGAGACTATAGAAAACCACGCCCCTGTGCCACCCCATAACTTTGCAAGGCCTGGATCCCATAGAGACCCAGTGATTGGTTTCAGATGCGGAACCCCAACCCTAGGAAGAGAAAACACCTCGACTCTGAAATCTTTTGTGTGTTCTCTGTTCCACCTTCCCCAAAAGCCTGTATGTTGTAGGGCAACAGGTTAAACATTGCAGGGATTGATTATTTACATCTAGATTGCCTTCGCCTCAAAGGGCCTGTCAGGAGAGGTCCTGACCAGGGTCTGGGTTTGGGTCTCTTCAACACTTGAGGATGCAGAAAGGCTGAGGAAGGTAGAGAGAGAGGAGCCCTGTGACCACCAAGTGCGAGTCTGTGCCCAGACCCTGAAGGTTTTCTCAAACACTGCACCCGACAGTTGCTCACGTAAACAAGACTGTGTCCCCGTCCTCTTCCAGTGGCATTTATACTCCGTACGTGTGATGCAGAGTCATTAAGACTCTTAGCACCTGCACAGCTGGCAGCCAGGTCTCAGGCAGGGAGTCTGGCATTGTGAATGGTAGATTGCAGGAGCACTGGGGCAGTCCTCGGAGGTCCGCCACGGCCCAGGACACCGTGCTGTGCTCGGCTCTTGGGGAGCAGACCCAACCTTTCCCTGTTGGCAGTTCCTGCTGGAGGTCTTGCAGCAGGAAAGCTGATGAGGCTCTTCAGCTCAGCTTGTCAGGTGTTCGTTCTCCCCATTCCTCACCAGTAGTCAGGCTGTGCTTGTGCCCTTTTAGACCCAGGAGCACTGTTTTTTCCAGTCATCTCTTTTTACATTCAGGACTTTCTTGTATCGCAGCCATGCGTTTGTTGATTTTCCTTTATCCACTTCAGTTTTCTTCATAAAGGTGATTGTAGTGAATGAAAGAAGGCGTGGGAACACGGGTTGTTCTTGCCTTAGCTTTCCTGAGTTGATTCTCAGGTGCCTGGGAAAGGCTGATGGGGAGTGCTGTGGAACCACGGTGTCCCTCTCTGCATGAGAAGCACACAGCCTGGGGGCTCACAGTCTGCCCACTTCCCTGGAGACCTTGTTAAAATGGTTTCACAGCTTCCTGAGCTGTAATCAAAGGGGGCACCAAGACCTTTCCCTTACCTTCCCTCAGCAACTACTAGAGTCCTTAGGAGCTAGGTAACTATGTTTCTCTCCAGTTTTGATCAGCCAGACATGGTGTACCTCATTTTGAAGGTTCCTTTGCCTGGTTTCACTTCTCAGTGGATCCTTCCAAAGGTGTTAGTTAATGTGGTTTATTCACTGACTGAGAAGGCAGATGGTCCAGCGGAGGGCTTCTCTTGTGCCAGAGACATGGTGCCACCTTCCAGGATGTCCTAGCTGCTTCCTGCTGGCTTCCGGCCTCAAGTTTTTCGGTATTCGTTCTCTGTTATTGCTGCACGCTGGCCTGTACCTTTTTGGGAACTTGTTCTTTGCTGATTATATTCAGAGGCATGAATCCTGGGTTGACAGCCTCTGCCTTTATGAGGTCTTTGGATAAAAGTGTTGAAGAGTTTAAAAGAAATCTCATTTTTGCTTGGGCTCAGCCTGCCTTTTTAGTGGCCCTGGGTGTGTGTGGGGGGCAGGGAGGGTGGTCAGGCAGGCTTTTGCCCCCATCCCGGAAGGATGTGAGGCCGAAGGGCTGCGGAGGTTCACTCATTTCTCCCTCAGCCCTGCCCCTTTTGCAGCCATTCAGAAGTTTCAGAGGTTTTGCCCTGTCCCTTCAGGGCCCCCCAGTCAGGAAGAACCTCTGGAAGGCAGAGAGCATTGCATCCAGGCCCTGTGAAAGATGCAGGAGCAACAGGTCCCAGGCGTGGCCACTGTTGCCAATAAGTATATTCTCCAGAGCCAGCTCCAAGGAGTTAATTGATGTGTTTTCTTCTTCCTGGAAACTGGTGATTAACTTTGCATACATATAGATGTATGTATATGTAGGTACTTCTTTCCTGAAAGCTTCCTCTAAGCCTGGTGCATAATCTAGTCTCTCCCTCTTACCTTTCAGCGGACAGCTCTGACAACTCTGATTTGGAAGATGACATCATCTTATCTCTGAATGAGTGAGGAGCCATCACCATGTGGAAGACATTCTTGACAGGCGAGAAACTGAATCAGATGAATTGAGAACACCTTCCTTTCCCTTTCTCCCAGGGCTGTCTTTTAAGGAACTGCATGCCCTGCATTCAGAGGATTATGGTTTAGAGAGCCTCACTGGAATCTGAGGGTCCTTCTAAAACAATAACAGCCACAAAAAAGACAACAGGGGTTAGGCCCTATTCTGCTTCCCTCTTCTCCTAGGACGGACAGCTCTTTCCTCAAGGGGAAAAAAAACATGTCTCTGGGGTTATTTCACAATATATTTTCTTTGTATAATGTTCTTTAAAGAACAAGAAATAGTTTTTTATAAAATCTAAAAAGAAAAAAAAAACAGGCATTTATAACTGAGGGTATGAACTTATGTCCACCAGGTCTCTTGTCCCTGCACTTCATTTTCTATGGAAGAAAATGATGTCTAAAGAACAATATAGAGGCATTTTTACATACGTATTTAAATGAAAAGGAAAATCGTGGTTTCTTAAATTGATAAGGATTAAGACTATTTTATTATAAATATAATATATGATTTTTTAACCTGTTCTGTTGCCTCATATGCTGTCGGGTTAAGTTGTTTTCCTTCATGCCAGTGGTGGGGAGGAAGGCAGTGCTTATTTGCTGAGTAAATGCCTAGATTCACCCACCTTCATGGTTTGGGGGCAGCAAAGTCATTGTGGATACTGGTTTTGTGGAGTTGAGGGAACTTAGGATATAAGTTCACTCCCTCTATTTTTCTTTGTGATTCAGTTTTTCAAATATTTTTTTTCTTCCCTTTCTCCCCAATGTGGAAAATACAAATCAAAGGCCTTTTTCTTTAATGTAAAGTGTATTTATTTAAAAAAAAATACAAAATAAACTACAAGTCTGTCTTTGTTTATGGCCTTTCCCTGTTCTCTTTTACCCAAGTGTGGCAGTCCCTTTCCCTGCAGCTCCAGCCAGCTAGTAGAGACGATGCCTTCTGAGAGAGGCAGTCCAGGATGGTGGTGAGAACTCATTCTGCCCAAATAAAGAAAGCACTGTGGGGAGAAAAGTAGCTTAGTCACAGTGTCTAATCCTGGTCTGCTGCCCTCCCCCGAGGGAGTATCGGTCAGTGCCCGAGAACCATGCTGGGGTGGTGGTGGAGTTCAGGCATTGTCCCCTGTGGACACATCGTTTTGTCCTGGGTTCTGACTTAGGAAGGCAGCTCTGCAGGACAGATTTGGTGGAGCTGGGGAGTTCTGGAGTAACATGCTGGCAAAGCTAAGGAGCGGCCACCTCTATAGTTGGTTGGGTGACCATCATTACTATTTCTTCAAGGGAGAGTTCACAGCAGACCAGAGTGGTTCTTCACGTTGGGCAGTTTGGGACAGCGGGGGCTTGGGCAGGCTGGGTGTAGAGACAGGGCTCAAGTCTCCACAATCGGCCTGTGTTTGGTGGAACTGGGGTACTGCCAGGGAGAATGCCACAGGCTCTGACCTTTTCACTTAACCCACCTCACACTGCTTTCCTCCCACAATGGATAGGAGATGAGTCTCCTCTGAGTTGCCCAAATAACAGCGTCTTGGTTTCTATTATGTAGGTATCAAATAGCTGGAGCTTTTCTCCCTTTGCTGAGAGAAGAGGGGACAAATTTGGTTGTGAAATAAACAAGCAAGACAAGACAGCTGAAACTCACCAGGGGCTGGCAAAGCCCTGCTGGGCTCGGAGCACCATAAGGTTGATCACACACACTGAAGCGGGCCTGTGTCACACAGGTACCTGTTGGTTCTTTAGAGAGCAGAGGTTACAGCCCTTATGTTGCTTCATGCCTCAGCTTAAATGGGTTGCTAACACCCAACCGTGGAGTAGCCTTGACTTCTGGTGCTAGATGCATCAAAAGGAAGGCGGTTAAAAGTCAAGAAGTAAAAACACTATTCTAGTCATGAACTCAGCTGAGCCACTGGCAGGCTCCCTCAACTCTGCCAGCAGCTCTTGGGAGTGCCTGCAGGTCTCTGGGGTGGAGACGGGGACCTCCGACAGGGAAGCCGAGTTCTGGCTGACTTGACAACACGCCCTGGGAGGCTAAGGAGACATCAGCCTTCTTTCTTACTATACGAGGGCTTAAGATCTGAGTCACTTAGAAGAAACATGTACAATACCAGCAAACCAACGAGGCAAAATTTTGCTGCAGGGTTTTTTGTTTTTTTGCCTTTAAGCGACACCTCAGACAGGACCCAGACCCCCAGGTGGAAGCTCTGGACACCTGCAGTTAAACTGTTCTCTCTCTGGGGCAGTCTGAAATCAATCAGTGCCTTGACCACCTGACCTGCTAGGTCTTTCGGAGAGTTCACAGAACCCGCTGTGTCTTAAAGAGCCAAAGGAAGGAAGTGGTTGAGAAGACAGGCAGGAGGAAGGTCACACAGTGAGCTATGGTTCTTTACCAAAACTCTAGTTCTTTTTGGGGCGAGAGAGCACCTATCCTTGAAGAGTAGACAAGGCAAGGGTTGAACTGTCTTTTCCAACCAGATTTCCTAGCAGGTTTACATCTGGGAATGCTGTAGGGTGGTGTAGGATTCTGGGTTCGCACCCACTCTGTGACCCCCCCCCCCAGAGAAGTTTTGAACTTCACGGGCAAGGCAACTCTGGCCTGTGTGTGACCCAGGCATTTCTCGAAGAGCTGCAGGGAGCCCTGCAGTGTGCCTTCAACTCACCCCTACCTCATTTGCTCTGAACACTCTAGCTTCTGGCAGTGCGAGCTACCTTGGAATGGTGGGGCTGTGGTCAGCTGGGTCCCCCATGGACTTGCTCAGACACCTGGCAGTTGTGGCCACAGCTCAAGTACAAACAGGCAAATAAATGCACTTAACACTCCCTTTGTTCATGTTTTCTGTTGTGAACGCGCCTGTTCTCTCAGGAGCACCAGCTGCGACCCAGTGAGCAGTACATCCCCAGGCACCTTCCCCTGTTGATTCTTGTATCTCCAAGGTCTCAAAAAGCCACCTCTCTCCCTGTGGAGACAAGGATCCTCCAGGCAGTCCACACAGTTTCCTCCTCCACCTCAGGACAGTTTCTGTCAAAGCATGCCAGCTGTCACCCATGTTCCCTTGCATGGACTGGGTCGTGGACCAGCCCAGAGTGGTGTGCTCGAGAGAACCTGGAGTTCTGGCCAGTTGGCTCATTTTCTCTTACTGAGGCTGCTGCTGTCCCTCAGCTCTGATAGTGATCCTCCCAAACACACTGAAGAGTGTATCTGGACTGTGTTCTATGGTGACAACTGCTGTATGACTGACTGGGTTCCCTCCCTGGTCCCTGATAATGCTGGGTTCATTTGCCCTCTGACCTCATTAGAGACCAGAGATGACAGCATTTTACTCTTTCCAGCCACCTTTCCCTCCCAGCTGGAGGATGCCTCCACATTCCTCCCCAGCTTGGCCTGATTGGCTCTGACTAGCACTCCCCCAACTCCGTGGCACCTGTGACTTCATTTCCCCACAGAAGCACCTTTCTTCCAGTGGTCCCACCTCAGCAGTAGGGCAAGAGGCCAAGGCACATGCTTTCACCTTACACCTGGGAAACAGGTACATCAGGTTAGAGCATCTTCCGAACCTACTGTGCTCCTTTGCAGCGTTGCAAAAATTCTTCAGTCCAGGGGTTCCGTGTTCCCTAAAAAGCTTAGCCCCCAAACAAGGAAGGAAGAACCAGAATTCACAAACACTGGGTAAATTTCAAGAATTAGCCAAAAGAAGCTGCTTCCCACCCTCCATTCTGGCATCTGGCCTCCAGTGTCCCTGGGAGTCTGAGGCACCTCTGCCTCCAGCTGGGTGTTCCTGCGTTGCCACAACAGCCACATTAAGGCTGAACAAGAGGGGGAGCCCGCCTTGGATCTGTGACACCGAGACCCTGTGGCATTGATACTGTACTAGTCTTCCCCATGGCTACACCACCACACAACTGCTAAAGACTACCTGCTTGCAAAAGGCCTCAAGATTAGGCACGGTGTCCAACAGTTACAGCTCAAGCAGATGAACACACACACAGGGCAGGAAAACAAAAACTCCGAAACTACCAAAGGCTATAAAGCTTAGGCTCACGGGCTCTGCTCAGGCAGGCAGAGCAGGGTCCAGAGGCAAACAACCTGCTCTGAGCTAAGGCTAGAAACAAATGTGAACATAGTCCTTCCTGACTGGGCCCAAAGAGCTGAGGGATGCAGAGTCACTAACACAGCGAGACTCTGGGATGTACCTGGGCTGCAAAGTTGACGTAGGGCATTTGTGTGCGTGCAGTGGGAAGTCTTCCACTCATGGAGGAAAAACTTGATTAAACCAGGACTCTGAACAGGATTAAAAATCCATCCTCTGACAAAGGCTTTACTGACAACTTTCCATACAGTTAGTCAAAAAATAAAAAAATACAGAACACAGCAGACAGTATCTCGTACACTAGAAATCAACATGACAGGAGTCCCTTTTCTCATTGCTGTAAAAAAAACAAAAACAAAAACAAAAAAACCCCCAGAAATCTAAGAACTTAGTTTTGGTGGGGGTCAGGACTCTGGTCCCCCATCCAATGAACCAAAATAACCCAGCAGAGAATTCAAACCAACGGGGTAGAATGTGGGGAGGGAGTGGTGATCAGATTTTTAAAATAACTGCTTTTGTGACACGAATACGGAGCTGCAAACAGGTCTGGGCTAGGTGGTGTCTCTCACTATAACTATCACCATGTGTTCTTCTTCTAGCTTGCCCAATGTCCTCAGTGCTGACTGGAGGTACTGCTGTGAAAAGTCACAGGGTGGGAAGGCATAGAGCATGCCTGTGCTGTCTCTGCCCTTGGACCCACCCACGGGCAGGCTGATCACCCCCGCGGCCTGCTTCTGTTTCAAGTAGGAGACCAGGTTCCTGAGAAGCCGCCTCTGTAGGCCTGGCTCCACCGCGGGCATCCCCTCAGTGCCAGGCCCGCTGGGGGTGGCCTGGGTGGCTAGGAGCACCGCATAGCCATTGGGGCTCCCCTGCTTGATCCGCCGCGTGACCTCGTCGAGCTTGGGCTGGTCCAGTCGCAGACGCTGTGCGATCTTCAGCTGGGTCAGCTTGCTCCCGGAAGTGTGGTCTTTGAGGAGACCAGTGATAACCCCCTGGTCCCCCTCTAGGATGTGCATAGATGTGGGGAAGCAGCTGTTTTTCAACACCAGGAGCCCGTTCCAACCCAGCTGCAGCGTCTGGGCATACTCGGAAAGATTCTTGAGCTTTTTGGTCTCGTGTTTTGGCTCTTCCAGAGGCTTGGCCTCAGCCTCAGCGGTCCGATGATTGCGCTCGCTCTCGCGTGTCTTCTTCCCGTGGGAAGAGTCTGGAGCCTCGTGGTGATGGTGGTGGCTCCGCTCCTCAGCCCCGTGTCTGCTGTTGCTGAGGGAGTTGCTGCTGGACTCCTTGGTCCCGTCACTGGAGTGGTTCTCCTTACGGCTGCGCTCAGGAGTGCGGTCAGAGCCCCGGTCCACCTGCTGCCCACCACCCTTGGTCCTGCTCCGTTCCTCGTAAGGGGAGTGGGTTGTCCTCCCGCGGTCACTGGAAAGGCTCCTCCGCTTCCGCCTCTCCTCCCAGGGCTTGGGCAGGCCCCGGTCCCCATCTCCCCAGCGCTCCCCACTCCGGCTGCGCACCGACCGGCTGTAGCCCTCCAGGCTGTTCCGTCGGTCAGAGCTTTTACTAGGGCTGGTCCAGTCCCCTTCCAAAAAGGTCCGGTCTCGGTCTGAGTACAGGAGGTGTGGGGGGGTCCTATCCCGCACCCGCAGGTCTGCATCCAGGTTTCGGTGCCGGGTATATCCATCTGGGAGCAGCTCATAATGCACAGGGAGGGGTGAGGGCTGGTACTGCTGGGGATACCGAGTCTCCTCTGCTTTGGCAAAATCCACACGCAGCCTCCGGTCTGGACCACCCAAGGGAAAGCCCCTCATTTTTGCACAGGCGGCCTGAGCTGCATCCAAACTCTCGTACTGGATGTAAGCAAAGCTATCTCCCTTGACGTGATCAATGGTCCGAATGCTCCCAAAGCGGTCAAACTCCCGGGCCAGAGCGGCCAGTGAGGTGTTAGGTCCCAGGCCGCCCACCCAGAGGCGAGTGGTGGGGTTCGCCTTGCCATAGCCTATCTTAATGGGGTTTCGGCCAATGACCCGGCCGGACATGGCCACCTTAGCCCTGTGGGCCATGTCTAGGTTCTGAAACTTGAGGAAGGCATACGCACCACCCTGGCCACGGGCAGGTCTCTTAATGACCACCTCTTCAATGATGCCGTACTTCTCAAAGGCCCGCCGCAACTCCACCTCAGACACGCTGTGGTCCAGGTTCCCGATGAAGAGGTTGCGCGTGGCCCGCTGGTCGTCTTCAGGCATCAGGTCCTCCTCGCACACGGTGGGGTAGCCGTAGGGGCGCCCGCGGTCGTCGTACAGCCCGTAGTAGTCCAGGGCCCGCTCCCGGGACAGTCCCACGGCAGCGGCAGCGGCAGCGTCCAGGGCGAAGGCAGCCGCGGCGTGGCGGGCGCGGGGCTCCCGCAGCGGCGGGGCGGCTACGGGGGACAGCGAGCGCTGCTTGTACTGGTAGCCGCCGTGCAGGGGTA
>LNAC01000008.1:2184284-2312383 GCA_002007465.1 Ailurus styani
GGGGTTGAGGTGGGGGGGGCGCAGCGGAGGGGTGGGGGGGTAGACAACGACTGCACTTGGCCACTTGGGAGAGGATAATTCAACCTGCATGGCTCTCTGCTTCCAAAAGGAGGATCTCCCTCCCACCTTGTTTACCCAGGAGCTTGCTGAACCTGACTGTGAGTCCTCAGGGCTGGAAACCTGGCTGGGCAGCCAGCCCCACTGCTCAGAGGTAGTGCTGAAAATCCCTGATTCAGGAGCTGGACGACAGGCATTCTGGCCACTTCTGAAAGCTCAGAGGATCTCCGGCCCCTGCCACACCCCAGCCTTACTGCCATGCCAGCTCTTCTCTCAACACTTGGCCTCCTGGGCCCTGGGGAGGAAGGTGCCTAGGGGTAGTCCCTCTGGCTCCACACCCCAACTCAAACCCCAGAGGGCAGCAGATAACCTTTGCAGATCCATTCGCCAGGGCGGCTCCTGCAGGGCACGAGGTGTGTTGAGAGTGGAAGGAAGGGAGCAAATGGTCAGAAATAAAATCGATGGAGGGAAAAATCCAAGTAGACTGGAAGGCAGGGGTGGCCCACGGAGACCTGGCAGTGTGCCCTGGGCTTGCCGTTAGGCCAGGTCACATGCCTGAGCTGGCAGGTTGGCCCAAGCAGCCCCTCAGGTGCACACACCTGGATGGAAGAGTGGGCGGGTGGGTAGGCTTTTGTGCAAAACGGCTTGTAGCTCCCTTGTCCACCTGTGACGTGTAGTCCACGTGGTCCTTGCAATCCCTGAATACAACCATGAGCTCTTCTGTCCATGCAGCAGCGGAAGAAGTCCCTAGTGCAATTTCCATTCTTCTGTGCCTGTCTGCCCTGGAGGGAGGGCCTGGGCTCTGACCCCTGGGCCTTGCAGAGCCGCAAAGCAATTCTGTCTGTGCAATATCTCCGTAGAGCTCCACGTGGTCTGGAACTGCAGGAGGAAGAAAGCATCTACTGCACAAAGGCAAGAAAGGAAAACCCATAGAAATGGAAACGTAGAAAATGAACTAAAAAGAGAAGCCACAACCCTTCATGCTGCTGTGGCCTCTGTACATGGCAACACACGAGTTCACGGCAGTAGAACATAGACTCGGGGTGGCTCTCTCCTGAGTGCCGGGCCTCTCCGGCTCCCTGGGGCGGGGGACTTGCTCTTCAGACCTGGAGTGGATGGGCAAGCTGCTCACCGCAGGCGGCGTCCAGGCCGCCTCCCTGCCCCTCACTGTTCCCCTCGGCTGTGCTCCCACGCCAGGCGGGCCTGCTCTTCCTTGGCGCTCCCAGGGGGCAGCGAGGCCTTGCGGTGCAGGCCGCGAGGCCGGTCGGCGTCTTCGCGAAGCAGCACACCCTCCTCGTGCTCCAGGGCCGGCAGGCGGCTGTGGTAGGGCTTGGGGGGCAGCGCGGGCGGGTCCATGGGGTCCTGTGGGATGACGCACCCCGGGGCTGAGTGGCTTCGGCATGGCTGGGCCTTGATGGAGTCCAGGACGGCGGACTCGGAGAGGCTGTAGTGGACAGGGAGGTAGGGTGGCTCGAGATCTTCATCGGCATTCCAGGCCTGGCTGGGCATGGAGTCCATGGTGTCGGTTCGAGGTGGAGCCTCGGAGGAGTGCCCAAAGTTACTCTCGCTCAGGGAGGACACGCCGCTGCTGGCGCTGCCCGACAGGGTAGAGTTGCTGCCGTCCAGACCCGACTGGGGGCTCGTGGGGGAGGCCGGGATAGGGTGGAGAGGAGACTGCAAAGCAAAGGGTGGGCATGTTAGAACCCCGTCTGCAGACGGGCTGGTGGGCTCTCCATGTGAAGAAAGGGCCAGCTACCCTGAAAAGGGCCATCGGCTGCCCACTTGTCTCTTCGGCAGCCGCGGCCCGGCCCCCCGTACCCCTACCCCCAGCAAGCTAGGGCAGCCCCAGAACCAGCAGCAGCTCTGTGGGCAAAAATGGCTCTGCACCGGCCTCTAGGCATTTGTACCCCATGGCTCTGGGGTGCTGACAGAAAGACTGGGTCAGCAGGCCAGTGGGGAAAGCAGAAACAACCCCCAGGACCATGGGCCAGATGACTGGACTCTGCTGCTAAAATCTGTGACTGAGCCCGTCTTTTCCAATGTGCAGAAAAACAAGTGAGTTTTCATGAGGCTTTGCTGCCTCCTGCCTCTTGCTTTTGACTGGACTCTAGTTGAAAATGTTCGAGGGGCCCCTGGGTGGCTCAGTGGGTTAGGCCTCTGCCTCCGGCTTGGGTCGTGGTCTCAGGGTCCTGGGATCGAGCCCTGCATCAGGCTCTCTGCTCAGCGGGGAGCCTGCTTCTCCCTCTCCCTCTGCCTGCCTCTCTGTCTACTTGTGATCTCTATCTGTCAAATAAATAAGTAAAAATTAAAAAAAGAAAATGCTCTACGATCTACCACTACCACAGGAGTATTTCTTTTCTTCTTGCATTGTGGGGTGCCGCTACCTGGTGGCACCAGCAGGAGCCCCCCAACCCCTCACTGCCCCTTGTCCGTGCACTCTGGGCACTGTGTGTTGCTGTCTCCGGGGGCCCCTGACCTCCCTGGCCCCATCGCACTGGCTGCAGGATGCATCAGTCCTCTGCATCTCGAGTGCGCCCTTGGCCACCGTGCGCTTCCGCCAGGCTGGGCGGTCTGGGACGGAGGAGCAGGGAGGGCTGCGGCTCATTTTGTAGAGCTGGCTGATTCCAGAGCGGACGAGAAGGTTCCTCTTACCATCACCCCCCACCACCTCACCCCCACCCTCATGCCGGGGCTGTTGCTCCAGTATGTTACCTTGCGCAGAGTCCGGGCAGGCAGGGCCGGGGGGGTGTCACCCAGGGGGTGGTGGAAGGCGTCGAAGTGTAGGGAGTAATGACCTGCGAAGGGAACAGAACCAGAGCCTCAATGGGGGCCCCTCCAGGGCTGTGTGGGCCCATCTTGCTGGGCCAACTGGGCAGCCATGGGCAGAGGCTCCTGGGGACCTCTCAGTGTTGAAGGCCACAGGAAAACCTCTCTTTTCACTGGAGTTCTCCAAAACAGGCTGCTGGAGTAAAAGACACCTGTGCCACACAAAAGGTCAAGAAGGTCGAATACGTCAGCGCCCACGGGACGACAGGCCACCACCAACTGGCAGCTCTCTGGCAAGCTGGTGGGTAGCAGGCTCAGCATAGTCGGTTCCATTGTCTTCGGCCTCCCTGGCTGGGAAGGCCTGACTGAGCTCACCTGCTGTACTTGGAAACCTCACAGACCCCAAAGCCCAGCAGGATCCTTCCTGTGGTGGGGATGTTCTTTCCTTGGCTGAGTCAGCCCTGAGAATGGCCCATCTTCTTAGTTTGGAGGGCTGCTGCCCTTGCCCTTGAGTAGAGTCTGAAACCAGGGACTATCTGGGGAACCCGCTGGAGGTCTTCTTACCATGCAGCAGGCTTCGGGGAGGCACTGGGGGGGCCAGGATGCGCCCCATGTGGGCAGACAGGAAGGGCTGGGCCTCTTGGGCTCCGCTATCCAGGCTCCAGCTGCTGGGGGCTGCTGGCACCGCTGAAGGGTGGAAACAGATGGCATGAAGGGAGGTTACTTCTTGAGCCATCCTCGGGGAGAAGCCCATTCTACAGCCTCTGGCTTCTCCAGGTATGCGCTATGTACCCAGCATGTATAGGAGTGACGTGCCAGCCCCCAAAAACACTGGCGGATTGAGATGCTGTGGCCCACAGGGAAGGGACAGAAGCTGCTTACGAGGATGGCAGCAGAGGGAACCGGTGTCGGAAGAGTATTTAGGGGGAGGCAAGCTGAGAGGACAGCAAGGAGCAAACATCTGCAGCCTCTGGGACTTGCCAGGAAGAGGACAGAGAACAGAAGAAATGAGCAGACCAGAGTGGAACGGGCTGAGGAGACAGAATGTAGAAGAGGGCAGGCCACAGAGCTCCTCCCCAGAGCCAAGTCAGGGCTCTCCGACTGCCCTGGCCCCATGGGAAAAGCAGGGAGCATGGAGGGTGGGAGGCAGAGACAGCTTCCTAGAGCTACTGCACGGCCGGGTGCTCGCAGAGGGCCTGCAGTGGCAAGCTATGCCCCTCCCACGGCCTCTCTGCCCACTGACTGGGTTTGGGAAGCACAGGGGGTTTCCAGGCAGGGACTGGTGTTCACTGTGCCTGCTGGAGGAAAGAGTATACAGCCCAAGAGTTGTGGCTCAGGTCTGGCTGGACTGGTGGCTTCCAAAGAAGGGGGAGGGCTGTGGAACCAAGGGTCCTTTGAGGCCCTGTCCCTGGCACCCACATGCCACGGATGCAAGGCAGAGTGGCCTTGGACAAACGGAAATAAAGAGTGTCCATCTGTGCTAAGGAAGGAGTTCGGTGCCAGGATACTTGCTCCCCACCCCCCAGCCATGGCTGGGATGAGTGACTTTGCAGGAAGGAGATGAAACAAGGAATGGCTAGACCTTGGGCTCTGAGGGGGCCCTCTGCAGGAGCAGAGCAGCAGAGGGCATGTAAATCCTGTTGGCCAACCCCTCCTGGAGACCAGATACCACTGACAAGAAATGCGCCTTTTCTCCAATGGAGCCAGCAAGCAGAGTCTCCCTTTTGGGCTGTCAGGAGCAGGGCAGCAGCTCGGAACCCACGCACCTGGCCACTGGCTTTGTTCTCAGGCAGTTGTGGCTAAACTGTGCCTCAGAAGGCAGGGGTTTGGTCTCTCCTTGCTCCAGGTACTGAGCAGGGAAAGCTAGGGCCTGAGAGGCACTGGAAGGGAAGGAGCTGGAATTCAGCCTTCAAGAAGGATGTGGTCTGGAGGGGCTGGGCCCACATGGTTCAGAGATGAAGTGGTGATGTCCTTCCTCTTCCTCCCACTGGTCTGGAGCTGGAGTGGGCCTGCAGCAGAACACAAGGCAGAACTCCACTATCTGAACAGCCTCACTTCTCAGGACTGCTCAGTCCCGTGGGATGGTGGACGGCTGGTGGCAGGAGGGAAGGCGAGGCAGTGACTGGGTGGACAGGCACTCAGCTGTCGCCTAAAGGGAGGAAAGGATTCTGAATCTGATGAGCAGCCCCAGGTGGCTTCCAGCAGAAGGCCTCCTCAGGAAGCCCAAGGCACCCGAAGAATAGGACAGGCCCGTTCTCCCACAGGTGCTCTCCGCAAGATGGAGCATGAGCTTCTGGCTCCTTAGCACTGAAAAAAGCCACTGAATCTCAAGCTGCTTCTTAAGAAGCTTGGAGGTGGGTCTGGAGGAACTTTGGGGCTGCAGAAATTCACCCAGGAGCCCAAAGGTACCTGAGGGCAGGGAGGCTCTGGGAGAAGAAAGCCGGCAAGGCTGCAGAGCTTTACAAAGCGTGCCTGCCTGAGCCAGAAGCCATGTGACCCAGAAGCCATCCAGTTCACCCTACAGCCCGATGTCTGAGCCACATGGCCCAGGTGCACTGGGGCTAGTGGAAAACTGAAGATGGAGAGACTGAGCCTGGGAAGAGGCAGCAACCCCTGCTGTGGCCTGGCCAGTTCTCTCTCTGTCTCTGTTAACAGAGGTCCAGCACTGGCCTGAGGTCCCTGCTGCATAGCCGACAGCCCTGACGGCAGACCTGTCTGGGCTGAGAGTCGCTGGCAGGGGGAGATGACTGCAAGCGAGAGAGGTGGGGTCCTTGTGGAACTGAGAGTTCTGATGACAAGAGAATGGTGACAAGTACGTGGAGCGCCTGCCCTGGAGGATCCTCATGGAGGCTCAGGGAGCCATCACTCTGGCCCGTGTGCTCCCACTAGGCAAATGTCTCATGTGCTGCCTCGAAGCGCTGGCACTGTGGTGTGGGCACGCTTGTGGCGGGCTCAGCCTTTTTCCTTCCTGCACCCGGGGGTGGGCGTGCCCAGCTTCCTGCCGCAGCCCGGTCGGACCCCCGATGCTCTTGGTGTCCAGCTGGCGTAGGGCCTGGGCTCGGGCCCCGGATGCCTATTTGAGATCTGAGCCTGTCTGTGCTCTTGGCTAGCTGTCAGATGGCTCCGCATGTCAGGGGAAGAAAAGGCACAGCGGATTTTGGCCAAGGAGGCACTCTGTAACAGGGGCAGCATCCGGGGGGCTGCGTGTTTCGGGGATGCGCCGCCTTGAGGCTGGGAAGGCATCTTCGACTGGAAACCTCCATGGCCTTTGTGGTCGAGCACCTGGTGCTGATGTCTACCAGCCACTGGGGCTGTGGACCCCATGTCTGGTCTCCTTAACGAAGACGCAGAGGCCCATCCTCTGTGGTGAGTGAGGGAGGAACAATGACAGTGGGGACAGCACACAGCAGTTGGCGAGGAGGTGCAATGACAACATGACGATGGCTTTGGAGGGACAGGTTTGGATGGGACAGCAGGTTGTACTCCCGGGGACTGAGTGTGCCCTTAAGTCTAACAGAGGGAGGAGAGGGAGGGGACGCCACAGGGAGAGGGGCCGGGATGGGGACAGGAGCTGGGGGCAAGGGGATAGCACAGTCCTCAGATAGGTATCGATCTGTGTTAAAGTGAACTCCTATCCCCAGCGGAGGGGCTTTGGGCCAGGGCCTTGTGGGTCGGAGCCTGCTGCTTGCATCTGCTTGCTGCGGCAGAACGCTGGGTCAAAGTCCACTAGCCAAGCAGCCTCTGTTCTAACTGCCCAGTCTCATGCCCACGCTGATGGGCTCGCAGTGTACAAGATGGATTCACAGCAGCCACCGGCCGGAGTGGCTGCAGGAGGACGGGACTCAGAGGACTCAGGGCTCCCCTGGAGAGGACTGTCTCTGGGAAGTTTACTTTGCCACGGCCTGTCCTTCCCATTCTTCTAGGGGCTTGTTTGGCTGTATGGCTATTCTGAGCAAAAAGGAGAGTTACCTGAGGGCCCAAGTTGAGAGTGACCAAAGGGGCCATAGGGCCTGTTGAATCTGGGGCTGGTTGGGAGGAGCCCAGGGGAGTGACTGGCCACAGTCTGAACATAGCAGCCCAAGTGTCCATAAAGGGGGGCTCAGGGCAGGCGGCAGCTGGGGCCTCCTGGAGGGTGGGCCCTGGGGAGGGAGAGCCACAAACTAACAGGATCCAAATGTAGCATCAGGCCAGACGTTAGTTTAGCAGTGAGCACAGGAGTTGGTCAGGACTTTGGACAGACAGGCCTGGGTGCTGAAGTACGGCGCAGCCTTGGCCAGTTGGTGCTCGGGGACAAGAGTCAGACGCTCAGGCTGGGGACAGACATGGGGGGGCCACCTGGGAAGGGGAACAATACCTTTTTCAGCCACAGACAGATTGGGATCACTGCAGGGTTTGCAGGATCCGACCACTTGCTGGAACAGGGCCCGCTGGAAATTTGGCAGCTGAGGGAAGGAGAGAAATATCAAAGAGGGTGAAAACAACCAGTTATAGCTTGGGGGGCAGCGCTATGGGCCCAGGAGCCAGGACATTTGAAGAGAAGACAGGGAAATCAAAGCAGTGATACCACTCATGCTAGAGATGTGTTGGGAAGCTCAGGCCAGCCACAGGAAGACTGGCCCTTGCTATCTGGCTCCGAGTGCTGCCATGTCAGCATGGGAGGCCGCTCCCTGCCATGCTTGGCTGGGCTCCAGACTGTCCCAGGCATGGCCAAGAGAAAGGACACAGGCACTTGAGGGTATCTAACTGCATCCCTCTGTCCTGCCCCGGAGACCCACAGGCAGAAAGGGTGAGGGACCCCTTCACCCCTCAGCTCTGGCACACCTGGCCTCCCGGAGGCCCTCACACAGGCCCAAGTCTGCACTGAAGGTAAGGGCAGCACTCAAGTCCAGAGAGTCACGGACAGGACCCACTGTTCTGATGGGTGGCTGCCGGGCAGGCCTGCTCCCTCCACTGGTGCAGCTGACCAGGCTTCCAGAGGTACTGCCGAGAAACACATGGCATTCTGGACTAGGTGACAGCTGCTTGGAGGTGACTGTCATGGACTCTGACAGAAGGGCAGGCGGACTGGGCAGGGCAAGGAGCTAATCCCCACAGCTTCTGGTTCAAGGCCCCCAGGGAGTGTGTCCAGAGAGCTGGGCAGATGGCGGGGAGCAGTTCCAGCAGGCAGCAAGGGGCTTCGGCTAGATGGAGGGAGGGAAGCAAGAGGCAGAGTTTGCCCAAGTGAGGGTGCCCTTCACACACACAGGGAGGAAGGCCATCCTCCAGACCTGTGTCTACCACTGCCTTCCCGGGACAGGAAAGAACCAGTTTCCTCTGCTAGACTTTTTCGGGCTGCAGAGTCCAGGAGGCAGGCAAGAAGGACAGACAGCTACGCAAACAACGGTGGCTCCATCCTGCCACCGTTCTCCCCACAGTTGCACTCCCTGTGGCCTGCTGGTCCTCAGAGCCACCGCCGTCCCCATCCAGGGGCCCAGGAGCCTACTGAGGGTTTCACGGCAGAATGGTTGGGGGGGGGGACAGCGCAGAAAGCCTAGCAGATGCAATGAGAGAAGCTCGGGCTGACACACTTGCAGCAGAGGGCAGTGAGGAGTCTGGGTCTACTACCTGTCCGTTCTCCAGGATGGCTGCCGGATACATGGCGCTGCTTGGGCGGTCCCGGTGCGTGGGCAGCAGCAACATCATTTCCCGGGCGTGGCGGTACTTATCTGGCAGAGAGGGAGAGCCTGTAACCAAGTGAGAACAATCACGCACAGATGACAAGCCACAGATGAAGGGCCCAGCGGGCAAGCATCCTGGGGGCCAGGGAACAGGGTCGGCGTCCCCTTGCAGCTGGGGGGAGGATGAGCTCAGCAAGCACAGGAGGAATGAAGCAGAGCCTGCTGGTGAGATGGTGGTGGTGGGCTGCCCCTGGTGTCCCGGTCGCAGCAGGCACACTGCAGGGGAGGGGGGGCAATGCAGGCCCAAAGACAGAGCCCCCTCACCATACTCAGAGGCAGATCATGAGAACTGAGGACAGGAGCCAGGCCCCAGAGGACCCCCTGCATCCGGCACTCTTGGGAGATGGGTGTGGCCCAGGTGTAGGCTCTCTCAGGGGGCCCAGGCATGGGCACAGGCCGGCTGGCAATGGAGCCATCACACACTCAGAGACAGAGACACTCAGGTAACACGGTGGCACAGCTCCTACTGACGCCCTGTGTCTCCATACACTTACCGTCTCCAGACCCCACTGGCCCTGCTCTCAGCTGGCTCCCTAGCACCTTTGCCCAGAGGCTCCTCCTTCCCAGATTCCAGGCCCCCAGAGCCTGGCCCCTGCCTTCCTGGCCATCCTACTGCAGCTCCAGAGCCAGGCTGGAAGGGGTTCCGGGGCCCTGCACACAGGGGGATCTCCAGGGGTCCTCACTCTGAGACTCACCCTTCAGTGAACTCGGGGGTCATGGAGCTAGTCTGGGACCTGTGGGCCTAGAACCCAAGCTCCTGAGTTGACTTGATTCATGCTCTTCTCTTGTGAGGCTTCTGTAGTGATCTCCAGCCCAAGGGGCTGTTACAGACCCCAGACTGCACCAGACGCCGTGTGGCCTGGTCCCCATCCATGCAACCCATAGCTGTGGGCCCAGGAACCTATCACCCCTGGTCCTTGAGGGGACCTCCCACAGAAGTAGAGAGAATAACTTCCTGACTTTCCTTGAGAATGGATAATCTGGAAGGCCCTCCACATGTGCCACACTCATGTGCCAGACGCCAGTGAGTCAATGAGAAACTAGCCTCCTGGCAGAGTCTGCCTGGCTCAAGTGGTAGAAGGCCTTCTGTGCTCTTAGTGATGCTGGAGAGACCCTGGGCTCCATCTGAGAGGAGAACCTGCAGCTCCACAGGCTCTGTCCCTGAAGTCCCTGAAGCCCAGGGTCCCCGGGGCCTTCCTTAGACTGTGTGGTGCTCGCACCATCAGGCACAACTGATGAAGGTCTCTATGGTCAGCCCACCCCTGGAGTCCTTGAGTTATCCCTCTTGTGCCCATTTTAGGCCCAAAAGATAAAGCTTAAATACCTTGTAGAAGTCAATATAATAAAAATCAGTAGTGGCTGTTTAGAGACAAATGGAAAACAGCTCCTAATTCCACAGATTTCTATAGTGCCTTCCAGCAAGGAAATGAATGTTCCCCGAGCCCCGGCAGCCACAGCTCTGGACAGGGCTCTCTTCCACTAGTGCGCACAGAAGGAGGCATGCACCCTGACTTGGAGGCAGTTAGATGGGACTCCAGCCCCCATCCCCACCAGGCATGGAGCTGGCACACGGCACACTGCCGACCTCGTCGAGCTCACGGCCTGCCCCACCAGGCTAACCTCAGATCTGCACACTCAAGGTCCTGATAGAGGTCTGGGTGCTAGAATGGACAGACAGCAGCCTGAAGGCCCCAGGTGTTCCGCTGAGGATCTAAATCCACAGGATGGAGGCCCCTCTGGTGCTATAACAAAGGGGTGCTCCGTGCTACAGCTGAGATTTTCAACTCTGCCATTCGCTGCTCTCCCACTGCCCTCAGCCCCGGGCAGCCGATCCCATGGGAGCAGAGAGTGACGGCTACTTTTTATGAAAATATTCAAACACCACAAGGGCTTCTGTGTCACAGGACTTCTACACTACTTGTGTTGTAGCCTGGCTCAAGGAGGATCAGTCAGAATGCCGGTTCCCTAGCCCCAATCAGTCCTTTCACCATTAGGGGGAGCTGCCTACTCACGAGAATTTAGAAAGAGTGAAAGAATTGAGAAAGGCCTTGCAGACCTTTCTGTGGGAAGGTTTCCAAATCAACAGCAACTACAGCAGACAGTGTCACTGGGCTTGGTGAGGAAGGCCACTGGTGTCATGACCACTCCTGGGTGTGGGGGAAGCGCCTCTAATGCAAAGGACCCTCCAGAACCCCTTCTCCATGAAAGCTTTCCCTTGACCCATATCCTCAGAAACAGAGTGGACTGCTCCCATCCTTCTGTGCTCCCAGGGTGTCGCCTACTGCATCTCCCACATTTGTCTGAAAATATCAGTCTTCCTCTGTGAGGCCAGGTCCAGGTCTTCTCTCCATCTTCTCTCACAGGGCTTACTGTTGGTAGGCTCCCTGTGGGGCCCACAGTTTTCTCCAGATAGGCCTGTGCATAGCTTGCATGGATGGTGTAGCCTGCAAGGGAATCCCTGCTCTTTCTCCATTGCCTCTGCCCTCGTCACCATTTCCCTCTTTGGGCCCAGTTCCATGTAGCCCTTTTGTTTACTTTTGTACTTAATGTCTACTCCAGAAAGGGAAGGGGCTTCTGTCAGCCTTTCTCTCTATGATACCCTGGAGTTTGGCCTCTGTGATGGCTTGCCTCCAGAGATGGCAACCTTCAATGCCTTCCCTCCAAAAACACACTTGCCTCACCTCATATGGTGAGGTGGAGTCTCATTCCCCACCCCTGTATCTAGGTTGGCCTTAGGGACTTGACCAGATAACAGAATGGGCCAGAAGGGATATTCTGGGATTTCCAAGGCTGGGTAATAAGCCCAGGTCACGGGGAAAGGCCCTACAGAGGGACTCAGGTCGACAGCCCCAGCTGAGCTCCCACGTGACAGTTACTATCAGCTGTGGCAGTGAGCCAGCCTAGCTGAACCTTTAGACACCTCTAGCCCCAGGGCACCTCCGACTGTGGGCTTGCGAGAGACTGCGAGCCCGGCGGCAACAGCCAGCGACGGGGCCGGCGAGCTCAGACTGCTCCCTTCTGTCGCCGTCCCACACGGCCATCCTGGGAAGCACCAGATCCAAGTTCCCACAGCCAATTGCCCTTCCACCACAAACCCTTCTGTCTAAAAGGACAGAGGACCAGATTTCACTGTGAGAACTAGGATCAGACTGTGAAAAAGATGCTGGCTCTCAGAGAACAAGATTTGAGCCCATTGGTAAGAAATTGGGCAGTGACTGGCAGAGTACACATGTTTCACAGAGCTGTCTCTCCTGATTAAGCCCTTCTCAACTGAACAAGGTCTTTTTGGTGGTTGTTACTTTTTTGAATAACATTTTCCAGGGTTAAGTTTAACCTTCAAGTTGAATTTTCACACTGTGCAGTCATGCTCTCAGTTCCTCAAGACAAGACTCACTGGTGCCTTAACTTTGATTTTTATTCTTGCAAATATTTCAGTGGAAAAGAACTGAGCTTTCTCATGGGCCGTGCGTCCTTTTACTGAGGTGGAGATGCGACAGCCGGCCACCTCTGTGGCATCCACTGCTCAGGGCAGGGTCTGAAGTCAGCCAGAGAGCGAGCTGGGGCTAGGAACTCTCAAGTCCTTCGTGCCGAAAGGGGAGCATTCTCTAAGTCACAGGGCCGCTTTCAGAGACAGAGCCACAGATGAGAGGAGGACTAGTGGGCTCATGAGCTCCTCTCCTATCCCTTCTGCAAGCAGCGCCCTGCCCTCCTTACCTCGGGCACTGGAAGGGGCAGAGGTAATCATCTGGGACGGTGCTGAGTGAGTGGAACTCAGGCTGGAGGAAGAAGGGCTTGCCTGGGACGAGGACAGAACAGAGACGTTGGTGACTGAGCCCTGGTACCTGGGGTTGGGATACGCGAGCTGCAAAGGGAGAAAAATCAGCAGGACAGAGGTCTGAATGGCCAGGAGTGTGGGACTGGCCCGGAGTTGGCTTCTTCATGCCATGAGGTGCCCAGACCCGGTGCCTGATGCGGTACTCTGGGTCCTGATGGAGGCCAGGCTGGTGGCTGGCACTAAGGGTCACCCACACCACCCATGCAGCAGGGTTGCTGGGTTGACTCTAGTGATGGTGCCCATAGAGGATGCAGGCCTTAGCCATCAGGAATGCCAGGAAGGAGGGCAATTTAGGGGAGGCTCTCTCCCACGAGATCTCGAAGAGCAACCAGGACTGAAGCTAGATTTCCTTCTGGGGAAATAAAGCCTGGGAAATGTGACGTGGGACGGTGTGGAGGGAAGGCAGTTTTACAGGTTCGGGGTGTTCTGAATTCAGAAGCTGGAGAACGAAGCAGGGAGGCCAGGCCTCAGAGCAGACCAGCCAGCAGAGAGGCGGGTCCTCACGGTGCCCTGGGCCATTCTCCTCGGGCCGCTCTGGTACCTGCATATGGTGGTAGAGGTCCTCGGGAGCCTCGCCCACGGAGCTGTCCCCCAGCATCAGCGCGTTTCCCGCTTCGCTAGACGCGTGTGAGGAGAGAGAGGATGAAGAGTGGCGGCCTGTGCCCATCAGGTTCATGGGGCTGCGAACGAGAGTGGGAAATGGGGACGAGTCAGGCAGGGAGCTGAGAAGCCATACTAGGTGGTAGAGGACAGTGTAAGGGGCTGTGTCAAGTCTCAGCCAACACTGGCTTGGAGGGTTTCGTAGCTAATCCTTATACCCATCTGAGGCCCGGAGCAGCTAGGAACCCTCTCCTGCTGCTCAGGTTTCCCCTGGTTTGTGAGGGCCAGTGGCAGACAGGCAAAGTCTCTACCTGGAGTTCAGTGGTTTATAGCCACTCTGTCTGAAGACATCAGCAGTTTCTCCATTAGGATGATTGAAAAAGATATGCTGATTCAGGTAAAAGACTCCAGGTCCCCTTGCTATGCAGTGTTAGTCTGAGCCAGCAGCCACCCTCTGCTGGGATCTGCTGCTAGGCCAGGGGTATCTTCCTGGTAGGGGCAAGCTACCAAAATAGCTGGCTGGCAACATCTGTTGGCTTCCCTCCACATCTGCGGTCACAGGCTCGCCAATACTCTCTCAGTGGTAGACAGCCCCTCTTTCATTCCTTCCTTCTCCTTACGGAGGCCGGGTCTGTGCTGACTTACTGCTTCCATTGGAAGACATACCCAAGGCAGAGGCTCCTCTCTCTGCCTCCTCCTCTGACTGGGCCTTCCTGCCCTGGAGGCTTGGTGTATCTCCCTCTGAGCCCGGACAGACCAGGCCTCATGAGTTGCCATGACCTGGTGTGCTTCCACCTCACCGTGTGGTTCTCTCCCTTCAACCGACTGGAGATCCTCATTCCCCTTGGGATCAGACCCAAAGGCCTGAAGGAACGAGGCCCCTTCGGAGCTGGCACTGGCCCCCTTCCATGCCCCGGAACCCTGCACTCCAGCCACTAGGCTCTGCTGGTGGGGCAGACCCAGCCGGCCTGGCTGCCTCCTGGGGTGCCTGTACGGGGCAGTCCCTTTGCCGGTTCCTGTTCCATCCCCCTCCTCACCCTAGCTCGTTTCTGCCTCACAGACTTCTACTTATCCTTCAGGACCTACCCCGAACGCCCCCTCCTCCGTGTTCTAACGGTACCATGCACACTCCTCTGTCAGCCAGGATGACTGGCTATGAGCGTGGTTCCTGCAGCAGGAGCTGTGTGTTGGCTGTGTGCGTGCGTGAGAGGGCATGTGAGCAAGTACGCACACCTACTATTTCAGACTTCCTTGCTCTGACCTTTGCAATCCAGACCGACCTCTGCGGAGGGGACCCTCCCCACCCTAAGGCCGTACCTGTGGCGGTGAGTCATCTTGATGCTCTCGGGGCTCATGGGACTATGGGACATTAGGACGTTTCCCCGCGGGGTGCTGGTGCCTGAACATGCAGGACTGAGCTTGTCCAAACCCGGAAACTCCTGTTGAGACATGAAGGCCTCTTCATCAGAGTAAAGAATGATTACGTCATTAAGGGCTGAGAGAGAAGAGTGGGCTGGTGGTAAAAATGTCAGAGAGAAAGAATCTGATACTGCTGGCTAAGCCTGAATAGCTGGCATTTTGGGCAATGGCCCCTTCACAACTAAACACCCTCTGAGCTCTGGAGCCTAGACCAGAGGCTCAGAGGCCCAGGGTTGACCCCACTAAGAGAGCACGTCTGGAAGAGCCCAATGCTCTGAGTTCACAGGAGTGTGTTACAGGTATTCTCAGGGCAGAAGAAGAGGAATAAGAGCTGGGAAGCCGGAGAGGAAGAGCTGACCATCAGCTGTCAGTCAGTGGGCTCCTCTTCCATAAGCTGGGTTTCTTGGATTGCTAAATGGCCCAGCTCTTAGTGACCTGGGTTAAGTTGCCTGTGACACAGTCTATGGGGAGAGATAGGACCCCAAATCCTGACATTAGTCATTGAAAAACCCTACAGTTCTATTTTAGCATGATTATATTCTTATTAAGTAGATAGATATCTTGGCAGAAATTTTTGAACCCAAACCCCCCTGGGTGATAGCACATTGGTCTGTGTCCCTGTCTGTGGACTCTGGAGAAACAAAGCACAAGTGTCCAGGTTTCTTCAATCCTTCACCATCTGTGGCCCTAAGTCCTACTGGGGATGCTTCTGAGCTTGGCCTGAAGAAGCAGCAGGTTTTCCACCCCCTTCTTACAAAACACACTGAAATGAAATCTATTCTCCTGGACAGAACTGCAGAGGACACTTCCGTGTGTGCTCTGGAGACTCTGATGTATGCGGCTGAGTACTTTCTGCTTTTTGCTGCAGTGGCGTAATAGCCTTGCATGGCGGAAGACATCCTTTGCCCCAGGGGCCAGGCTCTAGCCTGCCTGGGTCACCTGCTGTGATGGGGAAGTTTGCACCTAGAGACAAGTGGAGGACAAGAGATAATGGAACGCCCAGCAGACTTTCACTTTCTCTGCATGTTTCACCCTGAAATACTCTGGGAGATCATCTCAGAAAGGGGAAATTTCCGGCTCTGTGGGCTTTCCTCTGGAAAATGAGACCACTTGTCAAACTATGGACAAGCTTCTTTTTCTCTTTTTATATTTCATGCTATCTATATCTGTGCAGGAATGGCTGAGGCCTACACTGGGGGCCTGAGATGACCATAGGCTCCAGCATCAATAACAAGGTAAGTGAACCCCAACAGGTCAGGTCCACTGAATCTGAGGGGTCCAGCCTTCCTCAGGCCAGTGATCACCCCTGAAGAGGAACCTCTTATCCTTGATGGCCTTGCCCCACACCTGCTTCCCTTGCCGCAGGAACTGGGTTCATACCCCCTCGAGATCTGGCAGCCAACTTGTTTAGCAGATAAGTTTCTCTAGAAAACACTTGGAGTCAGCCTCATGGTTGAAAATGGGGTGAGGGTATGTAAACAGGGGGCTCAAGACCACCGAGCCCTCGTCCTGGAATACAGGTTCTCCTTTTGCTTGTGTGCATCAGTCCTTGGGCCCAACCCTGTCGTGGGGGCTAAGAGCCAGGTCAGAGTCAGGGAGAACTTCTGGAGCTTGGGGCAGGCTCAGAACCTGGCTGAGCCCTCTAAGAGCAACCATACAGAAATACTGCTCACCCTAGGCTTTTGTCAGATGTGAGTCTGGGTCACCAGATATGTCAGAGGAAGAGGAAGGGAGGGATGGAAAGGAGGTAGAGGGGGAAGGGTAAAGAGCAGGAAGAGGGATGGGGGAGGAGAGGGCACGAAGATGGCGAAGATGGCGAGGAAAGAGAAGAAAGAGGGAGATGGGGAGAGAGGGCTGGCTCAGGCTATGCCTTACCTCTGTAGGTTCTCAGGATGGAAAATATCTCCAAAGAGATGTCTACATGTGGGCCATATACTTTAGCTCTTTTCCTCCTCATGTGAAAAGCTTTCTTCACCAGTGCAATACCTTAAAAATGTCCTTTGCCCTTGAATCTGACTCATCCTCAGGGAGGGGAGTGAATGAGGGGACCCTGGGCAACATCCCCCTGGATAGAGCACTCGCCTCTGCCTCCTGCCTTCTGTGCTGGGAGCGGCTTCTCCTTGGCGCTCCCCACCCCTCCCCCCAGCCTTTGGCCCCTGGTGCTCCGCAGGGACCGCTTACATGGTAGAGGCTGGCCCGCATCATCTGGAACTGGTCAATCAGCTTCTTATGCAGAGGGCGCATCTCCGGGTGCACAAACTTCTCATGAACGGCCAGCCCGACTCCAAGGACATGGACCTATTAGGGTGACAGACAAGGCTACTCTGCAAGCCAGGGGGCAGCCCTTGAGAACTGCAGTGGTCCTGTGGCACCTAGCTTTTCCCTCCTGGCCACTGGCCTCTAAGCAAGACATACCTGCTCCTGCATGAGCTCCTTGAGCTGGGTGATTTTCTCTGCATCTCCTGGGTGTTTGGTGATATAATCCTTATCAAAGAAGGCCTGTGAGAGGAAAGGCTAAGTCAGGAAGACTCCTCCCAGGACTACCTCTTAGAGGGGTCCCAGGAAGTCTGAGTCTCAGGTGCCACTTGAAAGGCAGGTTCTGCCTCCTGGTAGGTGCACACACCGTCTCTAGCCTGGTTGGCTTGAACCTCCTGCAATCACAGGGGTGGTTTTTGTGCCTAAGAAGGACTGAAGGTAGCCAAATAATCTAAGCCTGGATGCTGGTCCCAGTCCCTTGGGGAGTCTGGATGGCCTGGGGAGGGCAGGCAGGGCTGGTGGCCAGGGTATGGTGCCAGTCTCTTAGCCACCTGCAACTCACTTCTCCTGAAGGGTTGGGCTCCAGGGTTCCTCCTGGAGCCACTTCACACCTTCCATAATCAGATGAATTACCCATCTGTCAGAGGTCGAAGAATAAAAAAGGAGAGAAGGTCCTGGTGGCGGTGGTGGTGGGAAAGCCGTGCCACAGAAATGGGGAGCGGGAGGGAGCTTAAAGCCTCACCCCAGGACCATCCTCAGGCAGCTGAGGCACAGCCAGGAGAGGGCGAGTTGGGAAGGATGCCCTAGGAGGCTGCAGTCTCAAGAAGAGAGGCCTGAGAAGAACCTTCCCAGCTGGGCTGCCTGCTGTGGGTGTGGTCCGGGCTCTGCTCACCTCTTGGTAGCGCGCGATGCCCCCATTGACAGCCGCGTCGATGACGCCGTTCAGGCACATGCTGAGCAGGTTGACGTTGCCATGCACCTGTTTGTGCTGATACTGGCTGATCAGGGCCCGCAGCTCCTGGTTCTTATTCTCAACCACCTGGATGGCATTCTCCAGAGGGCTCACCTCCACCTGAGGGCACACAGCACACCGTGTCATCTCAGGCACAGTGACGACCCCTCCCTCAGCATGGTCCTGAGAGTACGGATCCAAGACCAGTGATGCTAAGTCCCACCCCTGTTCCTGTGGACCTAAGACTCCCTGACTTCTTTTGACTTTTCTCTTCTGATCTGTAGGTACTCAGAAGCACAGTAAACAGTGAAGAGCACCACTTCTGAAGTCAGAGGGCTCTGGCTTCCTGAGCCTCAGAGAATAGCTTCCACATTTGCAAACTGGGAGATTAAAAATCTCTGCTGCCTAGGGGAGTGGTGAGGGTTCAAAGAGAGAAGGTGTACAAAGCCCCCGGCACAGGACTGGCCCGTGGCCACCTTGGCCAGGCAGGTGGCTGACGCTGGCCTTCTGTCTTCAGTCCTTAGAGAAAGGTCCCCAAAGCCAGGGCTGAGGGAGAAAGGTCCCCAAAGCCAGGGCTGAAGATCAGCTCCATCTGAAACACGTCTCACCAGTTCCCTCCTCTCCACTTCGAACCACCGAGAGATGCCGGGCAAGCTGTGGGTGAGGGTCAGCGTGGTACGCTCGATCCACAGGCTCTGCAAGGAGGGCACAGGCAGGTACAGGGCAGTGAGCGGTTTCTGCCACACTGCCTGCCTCAAGGATGAGACAGGGATGAGATCCAGAGAAAGTGGGGCTTCCCCTGGCCCTACTAGTAGTACCGCCCCGGCTGTCCTAGAGTTGTTCACCTTGAATTCATTCTCCTTGTCCTTGGGGCCTTTGTGAAAAGGCCTGTCGTACCGGAACTTCCTCACATTGTTGACACGGTAGAAGCTCTTGACACGATCCGGGACCCTATCCATCTGCAGGACGTCCACGTAATCTGGAATGGGCGTCACCGCATAGATCTGCAAGTCTGGGCAGGAAGTGAAGGGAAAACCCAGACTTGCCAGAGAGATGGATCCGAGTACTGACTTCTGTCATCCACTGAAGGAGAAAAGAGCACCCCAGCCCCTGTCCCCGACTGGCAGCAGTGGCTGCCTCTCAAGGGCCAGACGAGACCCAAGCACCGTTAGACCAAATTTCCCTGTCTGTACCCTCTCCCAGCTCCGGCGCTGCATCTCCTGAGCACTCAGCCAAGGAGAGATGTCAACAGCCAAGAAAGCAGGGAGGCGGTCACAAGAATGCAGGTGCCCACCCTGCAGGAGCAAGAAAGTTGTAAGGACAGAGGCCTGCCCACTATTACCTGTAGCTAAACTCTATTACCCGTAGAACAATCTTTTGATAAAAATAATTTTTGGGGTCTTTGTGGAGAGACAACATGGGAGTCCACCTGCCCTCCCCTCTCTGGAACAAGCCTGTACAGACCTGGTGACTGTCATGAGGGCTCCAAGGAAGCTGTGCAAGGAGGATGAGGGGCAGGCCAGTGTTTGCACCCGGACTCCCAAGTGCCACCAGTGCTCCCTATCTCCTTCTCCATGCCCTCCACACCCACCCCTAGGGGCTATGCCACAGTCATCCTGACAAGTAGGATTGCAGCAGGGCACAAAGTGGTGGTTATTCCCAGGGCAATCCCAAATCACCCTGTTGGGTGATTGCTCCGGGATGCCTAGGCAGGTCCTTCCCAGGGCAAGGCAGGGACTAAGGTCATGGTAGTAGCCAGCCTAGGGATAAAGGTCCCCCTGAAGCCCTGCTTCAGGCCCTCCATGGCTAAAAGCATGCCTCAGTGAGGCATGAGGGCCCTGCTGGGTGTGGGTCCGGTAATGAGGACAAACTTTCTCCAGGACCAATGGGTGACCTAGCCTGTAAGGCCAACAATACAGCAGAGGGACAGCTGACTGGGTGGGCCTCACTTCCCGCCCTCTCCCACCAAGCATCAAAAGATACACTGGGCGTCACACTGCAGGATGGCATCGTCAGGGTGGTTGGGGTGCTGCATGGCAACGGCCTGCGGGAACTCGCTGAGCATCCTCTGCTGGAAGGCCTCCAGCCTCTCGTAGTCATGGCCGCGGCACACGTATTCTTTGTTCTGCCGTGAACAAGAGAGCCTGCTCTCTGCCTTGCCCCTGGCCCCATCTCCACTGGGGTGTCAGTAGCTACTCATGTCACAAGCATGTCCTAGGGGCCCTTGTGAGAGGCATGGGGCACACAGCACTCAGTCCCTGCCTGAGGGAAAGTAGTGATCCAGAAGGGAGAGGGACAGAAAAAGGGAGACTTGCACTGTGAGTTGGCAGCCTGGAGGCAGGGCACAGGCCATGGGAAGCTTGGAGGAGGGAGGGCACCTTACCCAGGAAGGGGTGTGAGGTGAGGGGGTGTGATTTAGAAAAAGCCATGACTGAAGAGAGTCCTGAAAGGCCCATCTGGGTCAGCTCCGAGAGAGGAGCAGGGAAGGACGCTCTAGGAGGGTACGGTGCCAACCGGGGCAGCAACAGCCTGGACAAGGTGCAGAGGGAGGAAGGTATGAGTGGAGAGCTAGTGGGAGGGTGAGGAAGATGCCTGCAGGGGTATGCCAAGGAGTGACAGTTAGGGGTGCCATCACAGGAGTCTGAACAGGGGGTGGGGGGTGGCCAGATGCGTTCTTTTGAAGGACCACTTTTATTAGCTGGGAGAAAGAGTCTAAATGTTGCCTAGGGTCCAGCAGGTAGTCAGTACTTACTTACTGATTGGCAGTACCTTCCTTTGCAATTGCACCAGCTGAACAAACTGACATCATCCAAACCATAGATTTCCTAAAACCTTGTGTTATGTCACATTTGGTTTGAGTTAGGGCTCAGATTTCCTCCTCAGGGGCTGAGATCATGGCGAGACGCCCTCAGCCCTGCTGCTCTGCCCACCTCACAGCTCGTCCCGAGTGAATGGAACACGTGTCCAGACCTCTGGTGACATGTGCCTGCCTGCCCGGCTGCCTCACTAGGGCCACTTTGACAAAGCGGCATCAGGCACTGGCAGCCCTGCTCCCCTGCCCCCCAGGGTGTCTTTAGAGGAAGAGAGACAGAGAGGTCCACGGGGCCAGCCGGACATCCACCAACATAGAGGTGATCATTTGCCAGGCTTCAGAGGACCTTAGATTTTTTTTGGAATAGAATTTCTGCTCCCTTTCCACTTCTTCTTTCACTGTGGGAGAACTCAGCTAAGGCTGGGCTACATGTCTGGATGGACTGGAATGAAAAACAATAGCAGAAGGGGGGTCAAGGTCAGGAGGCGCAGGTTGGCCTCTCCAGTGGAACAGACCAAGTCAAAGGACAAGAGACATTTTCAAGTCCCTTGCTTGATAAGCAGAACTGACAAAGAAGATAATTATAAAGAGTTGGTCTTTTCATATCAACTCACAAATGTACAATCCTCACCAGTATCTGTTCGTGGGTCAAATGAAGAGAAACAGAAATTCCCCGAAGAAGGGAGGGCTGGATGTTTTCCTGTCTCCATGCAGATTAGTAGATAATCACATTTGGGAAGCAAGGGAGGCAGATGGTCCAGAGAAACCAAGCTGACAGGGCTAAAGTAATAGATGGCCTGTGTGTTCAAGGAAGGTAAGGGACTAGCCTAGCTTTCTGGGGGAAACCCAGCAGGAGGAAGGCACATAGTGTTGACCTTGAGGCTGGTTGTTGGTTTCCAGTTTGCTTGTGTGAAAGCCCTAGCATCCTTATGTGAGACAGATCTGGCTGCCACTGCTTTGTACTTGGTCCTTGCCATCTATCAGGCAAACAAGAACCTCCACTGGGACTCACTCTGTTTGCCAAAGCTGAACTGAGCAGCTGAGGGAAGGGAAGGCAGCATGTGGCCCGGTGAGGCAGATTTGTATGCATGAAACACAACACTGCACTGCGCCTTGTGTGGAGATGAGGCTGGACTGATGGGTGACACTTCTTAACACCCACTGTTATTCTTCCTCCATTACTGGCACCACTGAAACCCCATTTGAACATTAAGGCTGTTGCTTGCAAGCATTGTTTCGATGGGCCAGAGGCAGGTCCTACACCAGGTCCTACTCGTCAGAAAGCGCAGAGTACCCTGAGACGCTAAGATGTCCTGTGACATGAGCATGTGAGGGGAAGCCAGGGCAAACCGTGATGGAGACCTCCTGTTTGGCAGGGACAGAAATGGACCATACCAGGTCCTGATTCTATAATATCCAAAATAATGATGTTTTAGAATAAAATCTGGTTTCTGATACACAAATTGTGGGGTGAAACAAGGAAAATAAAATGAGAGTAAAGCAGAATTGGCAGACAAAACGAGAAAGAAAGAAGTCACAAGGCCAGAATTATTAGTTTGTCTAAGGACTTTCTAGAGATGCTTCTGGTTTCTGATTCTTGTGTGATTCCTTCTTTCCCTTCCGCTGACCTCTACCTCCATTGCTTTTGCCTGACCTATGCTGGTGGGGGCAACAAAGATGCTGCTTCTGAAATGCCTGCGGTGATGGTCCCTAGGGAGTGAACAAGTCCCCTCCTCCTGAAGGAACCCTCTCCTCATTCACATTCTGCTTCTAGAAATGCTACTGTGGGATGGAACTGGAGCCTTCCTGGGGATCACAATTAGGCAGAGTGGACTTGTTATCCCTGTCAGAATTGCTTGTTCCTACAGGAGTCAATGTCCTTTTTAGCCTAGAATGATTACTGCCTAGGAAATGTGCAGGTTGACTTGTCTTACATCTGAAATGTGGTTAGCCTGGACTCTATTGCTAGCAGACTAGCTTTTTTTTTTTTTTTTAAGGAGCCATTAAGGCCAACTGACCTGTGATGTGATATCAAGCTCATCACTGTTCACCGGCTAAAGCAATTTTTCTGCTAAGACAGGATCCCAAACATATCAAAGAGATTCTATGAACATTCCCAGCTGCTCATTGAGACTTGTAGACACAGAACTTTAGTGATATATTGGAACTGGGGACAGTTAGAGCTAGTCTTAAGTCTCAACTGCAGCCCCAAGGCCTTTTCATCAGCACAGTATCATTGAGGTCACCTGAGCACAGTGAAGCCCTCTGGGCTACAGCCTACAAGCCCAGGCTGACTTCTCCTGGAGCCTCTGGCTTTTGCAGAATAAAGAAAAGAATCATAACTGTTCAACTGGTGTCTGTACATCTATGCTCAGTCATTCCTTCCACTCTGTTGGTATCCCAACTCGGCCTTCCAGGAAGTGATGGGGAGAAATGGCTATCATCCTGGGCCAGAGAATTGGCTGCCTGGAAAAGGCTTTCCACAGCCAGATCCCATTTGGCAGCTCCCATAAATTTCTTTCAAATCAACAGGTTTTCCATCTTGGCTGCATAACCTACAGTGCAGCCAGGGGAAGAGCCCTCATCTTACATGACAAACCTCAAGAGGTCAGCCTACTGTTGAAGTCAGGGCTGTACTGGTGTCCTATCTGGCTGAGAATAATCACAAAGGAGGATTCCAGGCAATGGAACTTGACGTTGGAAGATTTCTAGACATACCTATGGGCCATTCTCAGACCCTGGTCATTTCCTGCAGGAAACTGATTTGGTAAGAAAACCACCCTCATATATTGCAGACAGCTACAAAAATAGTACAACAGGATCAAACAAAGTCTAAAGTTGGCAGCCGGTCCAGTCAAATAAAGCCAAATGCCTTTTGTTGACTAGTTAGTCCTTCCAAGAGTAGTATTCAGTAGAAGAGGGAAAAAGGTTTAAAAAAATCAGGCTATAAATGAATTATGTGTAGAATATAAGTTTTTGTGACTACCTGAATGGACTCACCCGAAGGAAGAAAGGAAACTTCCGGCCATAGAAGCCGACCCGAAAGAACTCAGGCTCTAGGCGTTGCTGCTCCATGATGTTGTCATAGTAGCTGGCTTCCATTTTCTGTGAATGAGAAGGGCAGCTGCCTTCAGGTTGGCCTGACTGCTAGTGGTGTCCCATGCAAGTTCTCCCAGGCCCCAGTAGATACCGTCTTTTGGAAACAGAATATGGCACCTCAGACTATGTAGAAGTGAGCCAGCCCCTGGCCATGATCAGCTTCTCCCCAGGTTGCTGCCTGATGGAAGGGAAAGCCCTCCTACCCAGTGGGTGGACCCGACCCCACACAGATCCAGGCTTCTTGGTCTTTCAGGGGCACACGTTGAGCACGGACTCCTCCCACCCCCACGGATTTCTGGTTTTTGTTGATACTCAGTACACCAAGTGACTTTTGGCTAGTGTTAGTTATAGTTGGCTAACAGCTATTCTCAGCACCATTTTCCATCATTCCAACTGCATTGCCCTTATTCATCTATCATCTAACTAAAGAGGCTAATAGTCACAGTGAGAAAGTCTCAGTTGCCAGCATCACTGGTACTGTTCCAATTTAAGAGATATTAAACTTTAAAAGTTGAACTAATATCCATGATGTCTGGCATTACCAAGGTCAGTACATTTCTTAGTATAGGCTGGCCTGGCTTCACATTCAGAAAAACTCATGGAATTTTGACTGGGAAGAGAGCTCTAATGCACTCAATCAAACCAGCTTGCTGGGGAAGCAATGGCCTTCAAAGACCGGTCAATAAACTACTTCTAGAAAACCACATCTATTATATAGACCCAAATCCCCACCTGGAGCAGGGAACATGGCAGGGAACGTAGCCACACTGACTGGGTGGAGGAGGAGGGTGAGACTTCTGACTTCTCTTTGCTAATGAAGTCTGCGGCTACTATGACTCAGAACACAGCACCAGCAACCAGGAAAATTTGGTGGAGACCTTTGAAGTCTGTGAGACATTTCACTTAATTTTTGAGTATTTTGCATCAAAGAAGGGGGGTAAGAACAAGGTGCTTCAAAGTGACAAGCCAAAGCATGCAAAGATCTTATAAAGTTTTCAGATCTTTTAAAGTTTTCCGGAACAAAATCATTCAGGTTAAGTTTCTTCATGAAGTTGAGCTGCTACCTCCTCCTTGAACCTGCCATCTTATCCTTCTCCCTGCCCTGAGCACCAGTGGCTCTTGGGGTCTGGATCATATCATCATCTGTCAGATGTGTGTTTTAGTCCCCAGTCAGACTGCAAGGGTCTTGAGGGCAGGAACCTTGGCTTCTGCTTCTCCTCTACTGTCCACAGCACTTAAACGAGGGCTGGGCCTGCAGTGAATGTTCACTCTGAAACTGGTGCCAGGAAAGTGCTTGCACCTCCAGTCAGGGTTGGGCTAGGGGAGGGGGCAAAGCTCACCCGAATCCAGCTGAGGCTCTGATAATCGTAGAGGCTTTCGTACTGACATGCCAGCTCTCTGCACAGTGGGATCCCAAACTCCCAGCTCTGTGTCAGAAAGAAAGACAAGGTGTCAGCACCTTGGGCCTCCTCAGAACAGCCCCAGCTCACATGGGACATATCAAAGGGCACAGCCGAAGCCCCCTGCTGCTTATCTGTCACGAAGAATATCCACTCTGGATGAGTCTGTGGAGCACAACACGCAGTGCTGTGGCTTTCTAGCTCCAGGTGTAGCTTTCAGGTTTCTCCTCAAATGTCTCTACCTCCAGGAGGCCTTTCCCTGACTACCTCATCAAGGATAGGAACTTCCCCACCCCTTCTCTGTTTCACTCTCCAGTCATCTTAACAGAGTATTTACTTTTTTGTTGTATTAGTCTTGATTGGATGATAAACTACACGAAGGCAGGAACCCTGTTTATTTATCCTCAGAGCCTAGAGCAGTGCCAGGTGTGAGCAGGTACTCAATAAATGTTTATTTAGTAAGTTCATGAAGGTAACAAAGACTTTTGTTATTTTTCAAGCTTTTATTTAAATCTCAGTTAACATACAGTGTAATATGAGATTCTGGCATACAATATAGTGATTCAGCACTTCCACACAACACCCAGTGCTCATCACAACAAGTGCCCTCCTTAATTACCATCACCTATTTCACTCCTCCCCCCAACCCCCTCTCCTCTGGTAACCATCAGTTGGTACTCTATAGTTAAGAGTCTATTTATTGGTTTGTCTCTTTTCTTCCCTTTAATAATTTGTTTTGTTTCTTAAATTCCACATACAAGTGAAATTGTAAGGTATTTGTCTTTCTCTGACTGATTTATTTCGCTTAGCATGATATCTTCTAGCTCCATCCATGTTGTTGCAAATGGCAAGATTTCATTCTTTTTGATGGCTGAGTAGTGTTCCATCACACACACACACACACACACACACACACACACACACACTACCTTGTCTTTATCTATTCATCTGTCAATGGGAACTTGGGTGAAAGCAATGACTTTTAAATTAAGATCACTGAAGCTCAGAAACAAGTATGGAAGTCAAGCAGAAAGTGGCTACCCAAGCACTTAGCAGTAGGCCTAACAATTTGCTTTCTAGAAATATTCCAGTCTTAAAGAAGGCTTCAGATGATCCTTGCCTAGTCAGGTCCCAGGCTGCCTCTGCGGTATGGCCCTTGTTATGGTGTCAGGGCCACATAACAGGCACCGAAGGAGGCTTAAGGGGTCTTCACGGAGGGCCAGACTGCCCATTTCCTCTGATTCTTAATATAGTGCTTTCTTTGTTTTGTTAGATTGGGAATCATTGGTTTACTTGATATTTCAGGTAAGCTCTTCTCCCCAACATCTAAATGCTAATTAAAATATTTTATCATAAGACATTTTAAGCATATAGAAAAATAAAAGAATGAACTCCTAGGTACTCATCACCCAGCCTCAACAATGACCAGCTCATCGCTAGTCTGTATCATTTATGCCCCAACTACTTATTTCCTCCCAGAGTTTTTGAAGCAAATCTCAGACATCATATAATTTCACCCAGTCATATTTCACATGAATGTTTAAATAATAAGAACTATATTTAAAAAAATAATATTTGAAATAGCATCAGGAAGAAGGACAATGCCATGTCATTTGGGACTGTGTTTCTCAAAAAGAGCATAGTATTTCTATCCTTTGAAAGAATTAATGCCATATGGATTCAAACTGCAGGACCAATTAAAAATATTAAAAACAAATTACAGGGAATTTTTATTTTATTTTTGTTTTGTTTTTTTAAAAGATTTTATTTATTTATTTGACAGAGAGAGAGACAGCAAGAGCAGGAACACAAGCAGGGGGAGTGAAAGAGGGAGAAGCAGGCTCCCCACTGAGCAAGGAGCCTGATGAGGGGCTTGATCTCAGGAGCCTGGGATCATGACCTGAGCCAAAGGTAGATGCTTAATGACTGAGCCACCCAGCCACCCCTCAAAGGGAATTTTTTTTAAAGATTTTATTTATTTATTTGACAGAGAGAGAGATTACAAGTAGGCAGAGAGGCAAGCAGAGAGAGGAGGAAGCAGGCTCCCTGCGGAGCAGAGAGCCCGATGCGGGCCTCGATCCCAGGACCCTGAGATCACGACCTGAGCCGAAGGCAGAGGCTTTAACCCACTGAGCCACCCAGGCGCCCTCAAAGGGAATTTTTAAATAGAGTCTGGCTCCCTGAGTTAATATGACGCCTCTGCCTTAGTGGGCTAGGAAACCTCTTACACCCCCACATTACAGCTTTTGAGGGGGATGTGTCGGCCCTCTTTCTGGTTCCAAGCGCCACTTGGGCAGATTTTAGACAAGGATCCACCGCAAGGTTTGCCTGGGAGGCAGCTCCATGGGGGCTGGCTAAGCAGCTGAGCTGTGCACAGACCTCTGGCCAACTTGCCATGAGCGCCCCGTGGGGAACTGCTCATTTAGGTGATGAGAGCCCCATGTGGGGGCTAAAGGCACTTGGTCTGCTGACAGTAGCTCCCAGTAATGCAGGTCTTCTCTCCTGGGATCAATGCTCATCTGCCTTGCTGGCATTTCTCCCCTACTTTGTGTAATTTGCCCTCCTGCTCCAAGCCCTCCTCCCACCTATCCCCCAGTTATCTTTAGTGTAAGCCAGGACCAAGAGTTTGAAGACACTCTGTCAGCCTTAGGGGTCTGTGCTGGAACCTGGTGGGTCTGGGGGCATTGAGAGCTGCTTCTCAACACAGGTAAGGAACGTGTGGCAGGTCTACCGCACCCCTGCTATAGCTTTTCTCTTGGTCTCCTTCCTTCGGGCAGGAGGCAAAGCCAACTCTAAGACTCCTTACTGATGTCTGAAATCCGATTATTTCTACCAGCTCTGGCAGATGTGTGCTTTGACACATCCTTGTGGCCCCCCTGACAGGGACAGCACAGAAGTTACACTGACTCAGGGCTCATTCTAGTCAAACTGGAAAGGCAGGCGCAGGCCTGGGGCTCCAGACTGGTGGTCTTTGTACTTCTGTTTACACACAGCCTATTAGAAGCAAGAGATTCATCATTCCTTCAGCGGAGTACATGCAACAGTAACCCTTGGTCAGGAGAGCCCAAGCCCAGCTCCACAGAGAAGGCTGCTCTAGTCCTGATGGTCTGTATGCCAGATAAGCAGGGGTCTGAGGCCTTTGTCCAGCTGCCCTTCCTGTTTACTCCCTCTGCCCTGGGGTGGAGGACCCATTCCCATCTTCACACCTCTCCTTCCTTCTTTCAATTCCCACTATGCCAGGCCCTTTGAGTGTTCCTCTCTCCTGGTCTGGCCTGCGAGTGCTGAACCCCTCTGTGGACTGGAGCCCAGTCCAGCTTGGGTCAGACTTCCAGGTTAACCACCTCACCACTGGAGAGAATGGCCCTAGGCTAGACTATGCCCAGGATTTGAACTTCTGACTCCCTCCTTCTGGGTGCTCATGAAATACATGAGACCACAGGATGCTGGGTTATTTGTACAAGGCAGATAACAGAGGCTAGGAGTGTGTGTAAGAAAAGCAGAGAGCTGCCTTGTGAGGTAGGGTATGCTGGCAGTGCTGAGGGCTAGAACCCCTTTACCTGTCCTTCCCCAGAGTCATCTTTTCAGCCCTCCTCCTGCTGCCAAGGTAGCTTTTCTCTTGGCACCAAGAACACTGCAGGAACACTTTTTCTGCAACAGCCAGGTTTTGCTCTTTTGAAATCAATAATAATAATAATAATAATAATAAAAACCTTGAAGGCTTTCAAGAAGTGGTTAGCCTTACCCACTGGTTCTATCACTGGTTCTGTCCACCAGCATCTATACTGAGGCAGAGAAACACAGAAATTGGATCTTCTGTATGAACCCAAGACAATGAATCTGATAAATACCTCTTTGAGGATGAGCTTACGAAAGGGCTCACTCAGTGGTCTGCACTCAGCACAGAACCTGCTCCCCCAGAAACTCAGAGCAAAAACAGGGTTGCTGGAAGAAGTGGGAGACCCTCAAGAAGGTGGCCTCCAGAGGCTCTGGTCCTTCCCCCTGTCCTGCTCATCTACAATACTTGGGCAGGTTTTGCATTTTGATTCTCTTGTCTATACTAGGCTGTAAACCTCCTTTTCTAAACACTAGTGTAGTGTGGAGAGAAGAGGGGAACCATTGTCCTATTGATAGGCTCCATCGGATTGGAATAACTCTCTACTCTGTCCTCTGTGCCTATGGAAAGAAAAGAGAACAAGTACACTAAAGGTATTCATGCATGGGGCGCCTGGGTGGCTCAGTCAGTTAAGTGCCTGCCTTTGGCACAAGTCATGATCCTGGGGTCCTGGGATCCTGCCCGCATGGGGCTCCCTGCTCAATGGACAGTCTGCTTGTCCCCCTGCCCCTCACCCTGCTCGTGTTCTCTCTCTCTTTTGCTCTCCCACTAACAAAGAAAATCTTTGAAAAAATGCAAAGCGCTCATGCCACCCACTCTGAGCTGGCCGGGCTTGCTGGGCATATGGCTGGATGGCAGCTCCAGGTGGGCTGGGTGCCAGGGGGGCAGGCCTGAAAGTGTACTGGTATGGGGCCCTACGTCCAGCCCTGGACTGGCAAGGACAGGAGGCTTTGGGATGGCACTGGGGCTCAGTCACATGGGGCTGCCCAAGCACTGAGCATGGGCCTCCTTTCTGGGCTAGGCTAACCGAGAGCTCCTGAGGGTTTGGAAAGCTTCCTGCATGGGCGAATGCTTTCGACAAAGATTTCTCCTATGTTATATAAAACTCACGAATGTTTTCTGATTTCTGGGCAAAGACATTAATGTTTAAATCTTTCCTTTTAATAATGAAAAAACTCATTAAAAAACTCCAATTTCCATTCAAGTCAGGGGTTCAGCCACAACAGTTCCTTGAGTGATCCACATTCAGCTTTTTAAAGCATACTCAGAGCTGAAAAATGAGCAAACAGCATCAACAAGTCACACAACCAGCCTTTCCAGTACGTGGACCACAGTCGACAGTAGGCGGTCAGAGGGCCCCACAAGGACCCCTCTAGGGGATGGGAGCAGGGTGGCTGGTGAGTCCCCAGGAGGCCGAAACCAAGGCTGACAGTGCCTGCCAATTGCACAGATTCGAGCTTGGTGGGGAAGAACCCCAGTGAGACAAGTCCAGTCTGTGCTGTGAGGGAGGGAAATCCAAGATAACATGTACCACCAGTAAGAGGCAGGACAGGCCTCCTTTGACCAAGGTTAAAATCCACTCATTTTTACAGCTCATATTTTCTATGGCAGATTGGGAAAGCAACATGAGTTCTTGAAGTAAATCTAATATGTGTAAGTGGGGGCCCAGAAGCCCCTGCTGTAGGAGCATTAGCACCTGCCAAGTTGCTCAGAGGGGCTATCTCTCACACTCCCAACCTGGAATTGGCTTCCAAGCCACAGAACTGTTATGTATCTGAGGGTCACTGGGGGGTGGGAGGGTAGGGATAGGGTGGATGGGTTATGGACATTGGGGAGGGTTTGTGCTTTGGTGAATGCTGTGAAAGATGTAAGCCTGATGATTCACAGACCTGTACCCCTTGGGCAAAGAATAAAAAAAAAAAAGAACTGTTATGTATGTTTTGTTTTGTTTTTTCCCCCAAAGAAAAATCATGCTGCCTCCAAAGCTAACACACACACATGGGCATCCATGCACTCACGGCCCCCATAGCACCCTCTGTAGCTTCTGCCCATCCCAACAGCATTGAGACGCCCCGCATCACAGCAGAAGCTGAAGAGCTGAGAGGCTAGCCTAACCACACCTACCTTGCCTTTGTTGAAGTAGTGGATGATCTTGCGGCACAGTCCCTCTTTCCGCTGCCACTCGGTCTGGGATGGGTAGTGCAGAAATTCCCGCAGTGGCCGTTCCTCCCACTGCAGCAGCTCACAGTAGAGTAGCAGAGTGAATGCAGCCTCTGTGGGGACAGGCAAGATGCAGGTCCAGGGGCTTCTCCTCAGGGATCTGGGAATAGCCTGGGGCCAGGGGACCAGGCAAAGCACCATGCTAGGGCAGGCCATGTGCAGCCCAGGTCAGGGACGCTGGATACCAAAGGTGACGCAGAGGGCCTGCCCACAGAGGTGAGGGGCCTAAGATCCTGGCAGACACCTTCCTCCCATAGCCTGCTCACTGATGCTGGGCTCCAGATAAAGTATGGCCCGGATACCTGAGTTCTTGCATAGGCTGCCTTGCTTTGGGAGACGATGACATGTCAGAGAGTTCTTGGGTTCCTTTTTGGTCAACTGACTCCAGCTTCCTTTCCGACCTTGTCACTGGCTGTTACAGGTGGGCACTGATCAAGTCTTCTCTCAGCCATCTCCAACCCCCCCTACCCACCCCAAGCCAGCTCCAGTGCCCCCAGCACCATTTTCTGAGCTCAGCATGGCCCTCATCTCTACTGTTTCTGAAAGACCAGAGAGGAGTGTAAATGGTGGTAACTGTGTGATGGGCTGCCGCCGGAAGCTCTATTTCTGGAGGAGCCAAAGCTGTGCTGGACCCAGAACTGAGGACCAGTGACACCTCACCCCACATGTGGAACTGTTGGAGAGGCTTATATAAAACAATAGCACCTCAATACTATGGTTCCCTGAATTCTAAGGCACGTATCACACTGAATTACAACCACTGCTCTTTTCTGTTCTATTTGCTCATTTTTAGTGGGCGTCTCCTGCTGGCAAGGTAGTTAGCTCTAGCTGCTGCCTAGCCTTTAAGGCCCTATTCAAGTCTGTTCCCCATGACTGTGAAGAATCTCATTTCTAACTATTCTGTAACCCACTTCCAGTTTTAGCCAAATACACCTGCCTATAGCCACTCTCTGGGCTCCTTGTCATTGCCTCTCTGCCTGTGCTCTGGCCACTGGACTGTCCTGCCCAGGGATGTACAGGCTTCCTTACTGGATCTGGACAAGAAGTCCTTTCTTTCTGGGGATAAGACCCTGAGGCACTTGAGGCCTCCCTCTGGAACTTAGGAAACCAGGAGAAATCTTCTTCTTTTTTGACTATATCCTTTGTAGATGTTATTCCTGAGGCCACCAGAGACATGGCTCAGCACCCTCTCTCTGTCCAAATCCCTGCCCCAGCCTCTCAGTCATGGCCCAGTCCTGAAGGAGATAGTAAAAGCCTCTACAGTACCTGAAATTTATCAAAGTCTATGACTTCACCCCTTCCTCAGAGGGTTGCTGGAATCATGGGTGGAAGCAGACACTGAGAATGGCAGATTCAGCCCAGTCATTTCAGATTTTAATTCCTGCCAACCTGTGTGGTCAGGAAAGGTGGCATTTATACCAAACAACTTCTTACAACTTGAGATAGGAGGGAGGATTCTGTGTTTCTACAGATCCAGCTAATTCTAATGTTTATGGACAAGAATAGCTTGAATTTCCTGGTTTGTCACACAAATTCAAGTCCTGTGACTTGAGGGCTAGGGTGCAGTGGCTGGTCACCACAGTAAAGAAGGTAGCTATTTGGGGGGAACTATGGCACAAGGTGATCAGGCAGGAGCCCCGTGCATGCGTGCTCTCCTGACTCAGTGTGGTACTCAATAAACAGTATGACAGGCAGACTAAAGTGCTATTCAATTTTCCACTAGAAAAGGCCTTGGCATGCCCAGGTGGCTCAGTTGGTTAAGTGTCTGACTCTTGATTTTGGCTCAGGTCATGATCTCAGGGTCCTGAGATTGAGCCCCGTGCTGGGCTCTGCACTCAGCGGGGAGTCTGCTTAAGATTCTCTCTCTCCCTCTCTTTCTGCCCATCCCCCTCAAAAAAAAAAAAAAGAAAAGAAAAGAAAAGAAAAAGCACAGGGTTTAGTATGGATTAAATTGTAAACATAATGAAAGCACCTCCGTCTGGCCTGTCAGGAAGCCAGATGGACACCCTCTGTGCTCTGCATGCTCTCCATCAGGAGCTGGAAGTGGGGCCGCTGTGTGCAGTTGTGCAGGGGATGAGACAAGCCTAGGCTGTAAGGCAGTTCTGCCGGTGAGCTCTGGAAGGCCCAGGGTTAGGCGGATATTTCTGTGTTGTGGCCTCACTTAGATCTCGCTGTGGAGGTTTCAGGAAGGCTCTGCTCATGGAGAGTGACATTGAGCCTGAACCTAGCACATCAGAATTTGGAGGTTACCCTTGAGGCCTCAGAGTTGGTGGATAAGAGGCACAGAGAGGGCAGAATAGCCTCACACAGCAGAGGACACAGCATGACCGCACAGGGGAATTTCTGCCTGCTTTCTCTCTACCACATGTCACAAAGCAGCTGAGAGGAAGGAGTGAGGTGAGGGTGCAGCACAAGCCCCAGCACTCAGCTAAGATCTGGCAGGCACCAGTTCAGAGCTTTTTCTGCCAGCTGTGCGTTCCCGTCTAGTCCATCCTCAGGGGAAGGCACAGCTGGCCCCCTTCCACTCACCTGTGTAGTTTTCGGCCTGCAGATGCATATCACAAAGCTTGTGGATGTAGCGGATATACATCTCTTCCTTGTTAATCTCAGATTTGTAAAAGTTCTGTAAGAGAGAAGGAAATACGCATCACAATGAGAGAGGCTTCCACCTGTAGTGGCCGTACCTGAGCTCCAGGCAGCTGGCCAAAGCCCTGGGTGCGCTGGGCAGGGGAAGGAGGGCAGGCCGTGGAGGCACCCAGCACCAGAAAGAGAAAGAACCAGCCAGAAGGTACACCTGCTCCCCAGGTGTGGTGGAGCCAGTGGCAGATCTGGGGGAGTCCTAGGTAGTGAGAAAGAGGACAAGTGCCAAGGCAGACTGGGATTTAGGGTATGTCAGGGTTGACTGGACCTTGCCAAGAGGCCAGGGTGGAGTTCTGTCCAAGGAGAAGCTCATGTCGTTCCTTTCCCAAGTGGGAATGTGACTGATGAGGTGCAGGTCTCCAAAATACCAGTGACAGAGCTGATATCCTGACTCAAACCCTTAGGCTTACAGCCACTGCAGAAGGGCCAAGCCCACCACAGTGTAGGACAGAAACCATGCCACTGGGCAGACAGAAGGAAGGGCCCATGTCCTCTCACCATCAGGTTAACAGTACAGCCGATCTTCTTATTCTCTGTCTCCTCTCCTTTCATGCAGTCCCTGGATGGGAGAACACAAATGAATGTCCCATGACACGAAGTGCTGCCTCTGGGACAATGCATCGGACTCCAGGGTTACGGAGGACTCCAGGGTCACGGACGCATCGGTATGACTAAATCCGAATTTAGGATGCTCTCCGACAGCAAATGCTCCCACAGATGGGGACTGTACAGGGAGCTCCCTCTGAGCTTTGGACCTACTTCTAGGGTTCAAAGATCTCTGTTCAACTGAACCCCTCACTCTGGTGGCAGAGTGTAGAGCCCAGATAGTATGTTAGGGCATAAAGCGGCACTGACCATTATCCTCAGTACAGAAGGGGGTATTGGTAAAGTAGAATGTTGGATCCCCAAGTCCTCAGAAGGAGAGGCACAGAGCTTTTCTGACAGGGAAAGTTCCCTTTGCAGGACAGTATTCAACAGAAGCCAAGATGCTGCACTCCAGGGGCCTAGCTTCAGGACCCTGTAGCTAGAGCAACTATGGCGTGGTCGTCACAGTAGCTGACTCACTGGCTTTTCTCCCCATGCTGTCCTTCCTGCGCACTAGTAAGAAGCACACGTTTGACGTGGGGGTAGCTTCAGCCAGGGCTGGGCTGCCTTCATGCTAGGCTGAGCCGGGCAGGGCTGCGTGGAGGAGGGGTCAGGGCTGGCCTGTGAGACCCAGAGCAGTGGGAACACTGAGGGTGGCACTCTTTCCTGAGGGAGAGAGGGGAGAGGGAGAGGTCAAAACTAAGCTCCTCCGGAAGGAGCAGAGGCTTGGCACAAGGAGACAGAGGAGAAGGAGAACCAGATCGGTGAATCTGGCAAGAAGTCTCCTGTGCACATAGCCAGTCAGAGCCCCATCTGTGTTGCGCCCCCTTCTGTGGCACCCCACACTGCTCTGGTGTACAGATGCAGCTCCTTGTGCATCCGTGCAGAGGAGGGTTTGTGGAACACTAAGGTCGGGGGGAGAGAGCGTCTTGGCTTTGCTCCACTGACAGGCATGGGGCCCAGGCGGGAACATCACATCTGGGAGTCAGGAGCCCTAGTCCAAGTCCCTGAACCTCTTGGTGATCGTTTGACAAACTCAGTTATCCCCACCTTCCCAGCAGCAATCCAGCTCCCAGAGGGATGACTTCTTTGAAAGAAAGGAATACTGAAAAATCTACACCACTCTCATGGTATTCCACAAAGTCAAATATCCTTCCTTCTGCGGACAGCTACTATCAGAGCTGGCAGCAATGTGGGATTTGGAACCAAGGTCTTCCTTGTTGGGTTCCCTCTCAGCCATAGGCATTTGGTTCCTTTGTAGCCAGACATGGGTGTCCTGCACAGGCCACTGCAGAGCCTGTCTTTTGGAGCTAGCGGGGACAAGAAACTGCTGTGACTTTTCAAGAGGAGAGCCAGATGGCCAACCTGTTACAAGGAACATACAAAGTGGCAGGAGGCATCTGTCTCTCCAATAAGTTGGCCCCAGAGAGGGCAGTGAGATCTCAACTAGCTACTTTGCCATTAAATGGGTTTTTTTTTTTTTCTAGAAAGCACCTGAAACACTCACCAGGCATCACTTTCTGTTTGGCCATAACTAGAACCTTACTGCCAAGTCAGTTAAACAGAAAAGTATTGGCCTCAACCCGTTGAGACCAGGGGCACACCCTATACACCTTTGTGCACTATGACTGCCTCTCCCGTGCACTGCTAACAAATGACTCCTCTCTTCTGTGTGGCTTTGCATCACTTTCGTGTGGCTACTCCACCGAGAGGACACCTTTTAAAGCCTCTGACTTGGGTCGTTGCTCTCCTACACTTTCTCTGGAGGATGAATAGGCAGGACTCTCCTACAGAGGCTTCTGAAACACCTGGCTGTGAGCATCATGCTGGTGCCCCCCGACACCAGGGCGGGGGCAGCCCTTAGGGGGGCTGGAGAGGCCTGAGAAAGGACAGCTCTGTGACCTCCAGTTCCTCTTCCAGGTGGAGCATTCCACTCAAATCCCCAAGGGCTTGGCAACTCTAGGTCTATGCCGGCATGTTCCAGGGCACTAAGAACCACTCTCCCCACCCGTGACCCCCAGGAGCTCTGCTTCCTTGCCCGGGAAATACAGAAGCCACCAGTGAGCATCTTTATATCTGACATAGAGTACTATTCACACAAAAGTTGAAGACATTAATGCAAACACTGAAGAGGTGCCCAGAGGAGGTCCATGCTAGTCTAAAACTGACTCTCACACTCCAGGTTCAGTCATTCTGGAGTATAACCTATTAATTAATTGTATAATCGATGTATATATATTTAACTGTCAACAATTATTTTCTTAGTAGGTTCTTGATGAACTAAACTGCACTGGGGTTGAAGAGACTTCCTTGGTTCCTACATGGTCTTCCAATCAATCAGTATGTAGTATACACCTGCCAGAGGACCATCAAAACTCCACGCAGGGGACTAGGGAGATAAGGACAAGGTCCCTGTCCTCAATTGAATGAGTAAGAAAGGTGACAAATGATCATCATCCATGGTGACTGATGGTTTGGGAGAAGTATGTGCAAAGATCCAGGTGAGCTCCTATCTGGGAAAGCCTCCTTGATGGGGCTTGGTAAGAAGGCCATTCTTGGGAGGAGACAGCATGTAGAGAAGCCTGAAGGGGAAGACGTGAGTGGTGACAACTTGGGTGAGGGGACAGGGCACGGCTCTTGAGTCAGATGTGGGTTCAGATCGTAGCAATGTCATTTCCTACCAGTGGTGCTTCTTCACTGATGAAAACAAGGATAACCCTTTAGGGCTGCATATGGGATTAGAGACAATGTTTGTAAAGCACAGAGCATGTGGTATATTTTTAACAGATAAGAGCCATCATCATCATTGTGGTGTTTCCTTTTGTGTTAAAGAGCAACACTAGGAGATTAGGGTATGCACATGGCTAGTGGGGACTGTCAGGGGACAGGGCTGGAGAAGTGGGGAAAGGCCAGTTTATGAAGGGGCTTTGACGCAAGAAAGAATATGAACTTTCATTTTTTAGGAACCATTCTTGAGACAAGAAATGAAAGAGAATGAAATTGGTTTTGGCCATGAATTTGAGTTGTACAATTTGAGTTTGTACAAGGTAGGTACAAAAATCAAACAGGCAGCTAGAACTAGGCTAGGAAATTAATTCTGGCTCTTTCTGGCAGGCCACAGTGAATAGAGCTGACCTTTAGTAAACGTTTCAGGGAGGGGGAGGTTACAGAATTTTGTCCACTCTTCCCGGTTTGATGGCAGGTACAGAAAAGGTTGGGGATGCGGCATGAGCAAAGGAGCCCACTATTCTAAAAGAGGTCTCCAAAAGGCCACTTGTGACCTCATAAGGCTCAGGAAAAATGGGTTGAATCTCACATAAGCACAGTCGTGCTACAGGAAGAGGGGATGCTTAAGACATGAGCCCATTTCTCAGGAATTCCATTTCCATGCCTGGCTAGTGCACAGGATGGACACCTGAGTCCTCTGCAATGTGGAAGTCTTGGCATAGTGGTACCCTCTATTCAGCAGCAACTGGAGGTGGCCTAAACTCCCTAATTTCCTGATACATTGGTTGCAAGTACTCTCCCTTGGTGTTTGCATATCTTGTAGCGCAGAGGAGATAACTATTGCGTGGTGATGGGTTTCCTCTGTCATTCTTCCTCATTCCCTATCACCTTCCTCTAGGCTCCCAAAAGGTACCCTTAGCCACCACATGAACTCTGCTAAGAGGGTAAGCCTGTAATAGGGGATTAACTGCCACTTCTGGAGTAATTCAAAAGCCATGATATGACAGAAGGCAAGACTTCATGAGAAAACAAATTTTACATGAACTCTCAGACTGAACACAGCATAAAGATCTCTGAGCTCACAGTCTGCTTCCTCTAATCTATTCATGGCCAGGACCAAGGGACAGAAATAAGCAGAGTTTAGGCAAAGAATAGAGGCATGGAAAAGTAGGGTCCCCAGTCCCTGGAAAAACCAACTGGAAGTCCTACAAGGTCCCACTTCTGCACTAGGTGACACCTCCCTGCCCATCTGCCAGATGGCCCTCAGGAACATCTGCACAAAGGACCTACAGTTGTTTCCTGGATTGCTCTGCTGTGCCCATTCCTCCGAGCCTTGACCTTTCTGGATGGAAAGCCAGATGCCTGCATGTCCCTGGGATGCCCCTGGGCATACATATTAGGGGGGAATCCCAGGAAGCCCTGGACCACCCTTGGGAGAAACCTCTTTCCCTCTTTCTCCTTGGCCATCAGTAGATTCCTCATAACTGGTGATGGCACCCAAAACCAGAACAGTCCTCCTCCTGAAGGCCACATGGTCTCAATTTTAAGGTCAGGGAATGTCCTTGCTGAGCAAAGTATCCTGATCAGAGAAGAGGTCAGGTAGGTCGGTGCCTGAGAAGATACCTGTAGTCAAGAAGGCGTTCCATGAGGCGGGTGACGGAGGTCACAAAGGAAATGCCGGTTTCACGCCATGTTTCCTGTTCAACCTTCTCCAGCAAGCTATTGGTAGGAGGGTAAGGGAAACAAAGACAATATACAATTCATGAGCTTTTCCTGGGCACCAGAGTGAGGTCCCAGAGCCCGTGGGGCCTGCGATGGATCTGGAGACGGCAGACTTACCACACTGCAGTCTTACCTGGGGTAGGGCCCAAACAGCTGGGTTCTACTCCATGCAGCAGAAAGCAAAGACAAGGTGATTACTGAATTGGCAGGAACAGATGAGCATATTTTCCATTTTCCTGTGTAAGTTCCTAAGGATGCCAATGAACTGAGGAAGGGGTTTTGAAGCCCAGCCCTTTAGGAGTATGCAGTGAGGTTTGTTCTGAAATAGCAGCTGAGTGAAAGCCCACTGAGGATGGACCTGGCCTTGCAGTTGGTCGTCTACCTCTATCATTGCTCGAGAGGTGTCCTCAGTGAACATACAAACTAACCTTTCCACGTAAACCAAGAAAAAGTTTCTGGCTAGTCTGGAGGGTCCAGTATGAAGGGCAGCGAGTGAGTCCAGGAGCTAGACCTAGTCATCTCCACTGTCAGGGGATGCTTCCCTGTGAAATGTACCCAAGCCAAGAGCTAAATGCCCATGTCCTTTTCTCCCTTGCCAGCCAGTGCTCCCAGTACCTCTGGACAGCCTCTGGCTTCTCAGCCTTCTCAGAGATCTCTCCTAGGGGGTGATGACCTGGACTTTGCTTGCTCCAGCGATAAGCCCAGGCCCAGGCCTCACTCTTGATTCCTTTCCACACTGTCCCTCAGTCCTTGAAAGTTGTGGAAGTCACCAGGAATGGCAGGCCCAGTTAGAGGCCCAGCCTGGCTGCTGTTCATGCTGCCATGATGGTGAAGGTCTTCCCCAGATAGCACGCGGCCTGAGCTGAGGCTTCTGGGAAAGTAAGGGCTTCCCAGGTGACCCAGGTTACTAGACAGAGAAGGCAGCACCATTGCTCTGGCCTCTGTGCTGTGTGGATGAAGCCACTGCGTCAGTATTTCCCAAACTATTCTATGGAGCTCTGCTGTCCTGGAGAGCTGAGAAAGGTATTCTGTGAGCAAACAAGCTCAGGAAATGCTGGTCATCTCCTGTTGGAGAGATTTCACAACTTTCTTTGTATTGTAGGCTTTGAGAAGTCCTACAATACAGAGGCCTGTTCAATTTTAATGGAATCTTTTCTGAACTGATTAGCCCATGACCCACTTATTTTCTTCCCAGCATCTTCCCCAAAACACAAATTAGGAAATGTTGCTCCATGGTTCTCAGCAGCTTTCAGCCCTCAGACATGATTTAGAAGAGTTTATGAAACACTATTTGGTCAGGTAATTAGCAACTGCAAGTTATTTGAGTGCTTTTTCCTCTGCAGTAAAACCATCTGTTAGTGACTTCAAAAGAGATTTCTCTGTATTATTTCCACAGTTAGAAACATCTTCAGCTAAAAGAACAATACTAAAGTATGGATTCATTTTCACAGATAATAATTATTTAAATTTCAAACAAATTCATATTTTATCATATGACTCATCAAGGAACAAAGTGGGCAGGATATAGCAGAAAGATTACCCCCTCTTGAAATTGGAAGATCTGGGTCTTCCCCTCACAGACCTGCTTCTCACTGGTCATTCAACTGAGGGCATGCTAACACTTCCCTGAGCTCAGTTTTATCACCTCTATTCATCAGGATAATTTCTGCCCTGCCCACTTCACAGGCATATTGTGAGGATTAAGTAAGAAATGTCAAACACATTTTGTATACTGTAAAGTTCTAAATAAATGTACAGTATTATTATTGGAAAAATATGTTACAGACTTGTCTTCAAAATGAAGACAAATAAAACAAAGTAAATATTAAAGACAAAGACACTAAAAAAAAGACAAATATTAAAGATGGAAATGATAAATCAGATGGGAAGGAACTCTATAGCTGTAAGTCTTAAGATTTTGTTTTTTAGGAAGGTAAAGTATCCAACATCACTATTTATCTAGGAGGACCATGGCATCCTTGAGTCCTTCCTTTGGACTTAGCCCTGTGGCAAGTCCTGTAAGGCCTCTTGGCCTCCAACAGTTCAAGACAGAAGCTATGAATGGTGGACCTGGGAGAACCCTGACATCACTCAGTACAATCACCCCATTTTACAAACAGGGAACCTGGCCTAGAGAGTGGGTACAACTTGTTAAAGTCACAATACCCATGGTAGTGTTTTTTTCTAAGCTGATTTACCATCTTACAAACCAGGGATTTAACTTTTTTCCTCTTAGAAATGCCAACACTGAACCCTCACTGAGTCTCAATGGGCTGTTTGCCCAACTGGATACAGTGCATGCTATGAAGACATATGATGACCCTTTTCCTAACAGCAAATCTAAGAGCTCAGAGTTATCACCTGTCTCTATCTCTTTAGTCAACCACGGCAATCCCTGAGAGAGCTTGCTGCCATAAGGCCATCTTCCTGTTGACTAGGAACGATCCAGGTCTCTACTGATACCCACCCTCTGAAGCCTGCCCAGCACGGTTGCACCCCACCCTTCATCAGCACACTTCACCCCCTCCCCCAGTGTGGGGTGCCAGGGGCTGAAACAGCTTACAGCAGGCCGAAGAGCTCCCTGTAGCTCTCGTCACCTTTCCCTTCTGACACCATGCTGTCCAGCTTGTCAATCAGCTCGGCCTCCACCTAGAAGGAAGCAGGGACTTCGTAAACCTGAGCTGACCTCAGAGGAAGGATGGGAAAACCAGTGAGGATGATGGGCAACTGCTTTCTGATTTTTTTCTTTGTAACAAATAAATTCTAGGGAAGGCAGGATCTCACCTATGGCACCAAGAAACTACCCTGCCTCCCCCGATTAGGGAGTCCTACCACTCCAGTGGTTTAAATAAAAGTTGGAACTTAAACACACCTCAGATACTCTTTTCCCAGTCTAGGGACAAAAGGCAAGGATTCCCTGGAAAGAAAAGTATTTTGGATCTAGAAGAAGCCTTTGTCAAAAATTTTCCCCCTTTTTCTTAAAAAAATGCTCATTTGAAAGAAATTGTGTGAGAAAAATACATTTGAACTAGGGTTAGAACTTTACCCTCTAGTCAGCCAGTCACAAAGGAAGACTGCTGCAGGGCTAGTCCCCACTGTAATGGCTGACATGATTCTGAGTTGAGCAAGGTAGAAGTCTTTCCTTCAGATTCTCCTTCAGGGTAAAATGCTCCACCGGTTGTCCCCATAGGACAGAAAGCCCTTGGGGCTACTGCCTATGCCACTGCCTCATCACCGGGGCCCTTGCATTTGTTACTGGATTCCTAAAGTGTAAGGAGCAAGACTGTACTTGTTCCCACCCCGGTGATCTGCAAGGCATTCAGCAGTGCTCAGTCACTTTTCTAATAAGCCTCCCTGGATTTACTCTGAGGTGAGAAATTTGTTGTCAGTGATGGGAGATAAAAATCTTTAAAATCTCTAATTAGCCTTTAAAATGCGGTATTGTAAAAAAAAATGTGGTATTAGTTTTTTTTTTAATTAAAAAAAATCTTTTCAGTGATCCAAGATTCATTGTTTATGCACCCCACTTAGTGCTCCATGCAATATGTGCCCTCCTTAATACCCACCACCAGGCTCACCCCCCCTCCCCTCTCCCCTCCACAACCCTCAGCTTGTTTCTCAGAGTTTATGGTATTAGTTATACAGATACTTCATATAAACAAAAATGGCATGGCTGTTTTTAATGATGAGCTGTAAGAGAAGCATTTTCTCACTTCACATAGGACCAAAAAGCCCTAAGACAATGAAGTAATAAAAAAATAATTGAACTAAGAAATTCATTGAAGGCAATTATGCCTTCTGAAATCCCTTCAGCAGAAAATGAGAATGGATGAACAAATATGGTCCTGTTTATAGTGGTCTGCTATGTGGTCAGAATGGAGAGTCATACATAAATGTTTGGCCGGATGAGTCAGCTGCTTGAATATGCAATTCAGCATATTCAAAAGTTCAGCATTTCAAAAGTAAAAATCTGAGAGCAGGGGTCCTTAGGGATCAATGCTATCTGTCTTTCTCTGTGTGGAGAAGAGGCTTCAGCAGAGACTTGCCTGGGTCCAGCAGGGTCATGTAAAGTCAGGAAGAGCCAAGCCCAGAGGCCAAAGTCTCTTATTCTCAGTTCAAATTTATCTTGTCTTACTGGGGCAATCAGCTCGCCACAAGCCTCCCAGGGGAAGAAGAGTCTGTTTATAACAAGGGGTCTCTTTTCACACATGCAGGTACAGGTAGATTCTATCTTCCAGAATGGGGCAAAGGTGCGGAGGGGCCCTGGAACAGCAGAGAGGGTAATAGTGCACACACGGGTGCAGCACTTCTCTGGAGTTCTCAAAATGGGTCCCTGGGCCAGCAGTACCATTCGTCAGGGATGTCGCTAGAAATCCAAATTCTCAGGGCGCCTGGGTGGCTCAGTTAGTTACATGTCCAACTCTTGATTTTGGCACAGGTCATGATCTCAGGGTCGTGAGATTGAGCCCTGCTGAGCGTTAAGCCTGCTTTAGATTCTCTCCCTCCCTCTGCTCCTCCCCCCACTTGCATGCATTTGTGCTCTCTCTCTCAAATAAATGAATGAATCTTAAAAAAAATAGATGCAAATTCTCAGGCTCTCAGTGGACCAGAAACTTGGGAAGGAGAGAAGCAATCTGTTTCGAGCAAGCCCTCCAGGTATTTCTGATACCTATTCAAGTGTTAGAACGTCTGTGTTAGGCAAAGGAGCTGGTGATGGAAGGCTCTGGGGACATGACTTCATCACCTTCTGCAGTGCTGATAAAGGAAGAAATTATTAGGAGAAACTGAGAAATCCAAAATATGGAATGCTGAAGATCAATGTATGCAAGACCAATGTCTTTAAGTCAAATGAAATGCCAAGTTCTTCAAATATATCGTGTCATAATTGGTAATACAGACAATTTCAGGTTTGCAGAATTACTTTTACTCTATGAAGTGACAAGTGACACCATGTTACTCATTCATTTAACAAACATTTGTCCTGTGACAACCAGCTGCCTACTTCGGAATAAGATATTTACCTCTCTGCCTATGTTTCCTTGCTTACAAAGCAGTAAGAGAGGTTAACAGTCCTCTTTGGTAACTCTGTGCCCTAGCTCTTGGAAGTGCTCCCTGAATGTTAGTTTTGATTTTCATCTCCATGAATCTAGCATGTCTCAGGTACCACGATGGGTTCTAAGGAATAAAAGCACAAGAAACAGACCTGGCCCCCAAGAGCTAGCTCATCATCTGATAGAGGAGGCAGGGACAACAGCCAACTCAGCTCAGCATGCTCAGTGCTTGAGACAGGGCACACAGAGAGGGTGGCCTGCAGTCTGAGACATCAGTGGACAGCAGCATTTTGAGAAGAGGTGTTGTAAAAACTCAAGGAATGCTTTTGCTCTTTGAGCCAGCAATTATAGGTGAGAAGTTCACCTAAGTGAATAATTAGGAATGGATATGTTTTTTACAATATTGACAACAAAAATCTGGAAAGAACCTAAGTTTCTAAAACTAGGAGCCTGACTAAAACCACAGCAGTCTAAGCCATTCAATGAAGACTCTGTGGCCTCCAAACTGACAGTGTGGTACTGAGGAAGGTGAACTGGCAGGAAGAGACAGGGACGACAAGGTGCTACTAAAAAGGGAGGTTCAAATGGAATACTATGCAGCTATAAAAAACCCCAAATCTTGCCATTTGCAACAAGGTGGATGGAACTAGAGGGTATTATGCTAAGCGAAATAAGTCAATCAGAGAAAGACAATTATCACATGATCTCTCTGATATGAGGAATTTGAGATGCAGGGTGGGGGGGTCATGGGGGGTAGGGAGGGAAAAAATGAACAAGATGGGATCAGGAGGGAGACAAACCATAAGAGACTCTTAATCTTGCGAAACGAACTGAGGGTTGCTGGGGGTGGCGGGAGAGGGATGGGGTGGCTGGGTTATGGAAATTGGGGAGGGTATGTGCTATGGTGAGCGCTGTGAATGTGTGAAGGCCTAATGATTCAGGCCTGATGATGTGTAAGACCTGTACTCCTGGGGCAAGTAATACGTTATATGTTAATTAAAAAATAAAAAAATAAAAGAGAGGTTCAAAGTTAATATACACAATGGGCCCTGCAACCCCAATATACACAATGACTCAATTTTTTAACTTAAAAACCTCAATGTATGGAAAAAAAAGTCTAAAAATGATATACCCTGCCCCCATCCAAGTTACTAGTATAGTAGGATTATGGATTATATTTTTTCATTGTAGCTTATTACAATTTTAATTTTTCTACATTAAGTATCTACTATTTTTATAATTAGAAGAAATAATTTTAGTAGGTGGGAAGAAGTAGGGGAGTAGTTAAGAGGGCTAAAGCTGGGGAAAGCACAATTGAAATCAATGGAACAGAGTAGAGAGCCCAGATATGGACCCTCAACTTTAAGGTCAAATAATCTTCGACAAAGCAGGAAAAAAGACAGTCTCTTCAATAAATGGTGCTGGGAAAATTGGACAGCTATATACAGAAGAATGAAACTCGACCATTCTCCTACTCCATACAGAAAGATAAACTCAAAATGGATGAAAGACCTCAATGTGAGACAAGAATCCATCAAAATCGTAGAGGATAACATAGGCAGTAATCTCTTCAACATCAGCTACAGCAACTTCTTTCAAGACATGTCTCCAAAGGCAAAGGAAACAAAAGTGAAAATGAACTTTTGGGACTTCCATCATGGTAAAAACTTCTGCACAGCAAAGGAAACAGTCAACAAAACAAAGAGGCAACCCACGGAATGGGAGAAGATATTTGCAAGTGACACTACAGACAAAGGACTGATATCCAAGATCTATAAAGAACTTCTAAAACTCAACACCCCAAAAATAAATAATCAAGTCAAAAAATGGGCAGAAGACATGAGCAGACACTTCTCCAAAGAAGACATACAAATAGCTAACAGACACATGAAAAAGGGTTCATCATCATTAGCCATCAGGGAAATTCAAATCAAAACCACACTGAGACACCACCTTACACCAGTTAGAATGGCAACAATTAACAAGACAAGAAACAGCAAATGTTGGAGAAGTTGTGGAGAAAGGGGAACCCTCTTACCCTGTTGGTGGGAATGCAAGTTGGTGCATTGGAAAACAGTGTGGAGGTTCCTCAAAAAATTAAAAATAGAGTTACCCTATGAGCTGACAATTGCACTACTGTGAATTTACCCCCAAAACACAGATGTAGTGAAAAGAAGGACCATATGCACCCCAATGTTCATAGCAGCAATGTCCACAATAGCCAAACTGTGGAAAGAGCCTAGATGCCCTTCAACAGACAAATGGATAAAGAAGATGTGGTCCATATATACAATGGAATATTACTCAGCCATCAGAAAGAAAAAGAATGAATATCCAACTTTAGCATCAACATGGATGGGACTGGAGGAGATTATGCTGAGTGAAACAAGTCAAGCAGAGAAAGTCAATTATCATATGGTTTCACTTAGTTGTGGAACATAAGGAATAGGAGAAGGAAGGGAAAAATGAAGGGGGGCGGGAATCAGAGGGGAGATGAACCATGAGAGACTGTGGACTCTGAGAATAAAGCTGAGGGTTTTAGAGGGGCAGGGGATGGGAGAATGGGTTGGCCCAGTGATGGGTATTAGGGAGGGCACGTATTGCATGGAGCACTGGGTGTTAATATGTAAACAACGAATCTTGGAGTAGTATATCAAAAACTAACGACGTACTGTATGGTGACTAACATAACGTAATAATAAAAAAAATAATAAATAAATAAACAAAATAAAGACTATCTGATAGGGAAGCAGCAGCAAGATTTTTCTAACCAGGGATAACATCGTTTACAGGACTTGCTAGATGTCAATTATTCACTATAGTCTTTTTGGGGTGAGGAGGACGGGAAGAGGGAGAGGGAGAGAGAGAACCCCCCCCTTTTAAAAAAAGTTTTTATTTATTTATTTGAGAGTGAGAGAGAGAGAGAGAGAGAGAGAGAGAGAGAGAGAGAGAGAGAGAGAACATTAGTAGGAGAAGGGGCAGAGGGAGAGGGAGAAGCAGACTCTCTACTGAGCAGGGAGCCCGATGTGGGGCTTGATCCCAGGACCCTGAGATCATGACCTGAGCTGAAGGCAGCATGCTTAACAACTGAGCCACCCAGGAGCACCTGGAGAGAATCTTAAACAGGCTCCATGTCCAGCATATAGCCTGACATGAGGCTCAATCTCAAAACCCTGAGATCATGACCTGAGCTGAAATCAAGAGTCGGACTCTTAACCAACTGAACCACTCAGGTGCCCCCACGGCAGTGTTAATGAGGGAAAGAACAGAGCTTAACAGTTGAGCCTTGAAGTGTGAAACAAATGAGTTCTAAGTTAGTCTTCACGAAGGAAACCTTCTTTATTCGGTAGTAGTAATGGGGGAATGCAGCTTAGCCCCTCTTTTAACAGACTCAGATGACCCATAGTACAGTTCTGCAATGCCATCTATTTTTTTGTTAACTAGGTTCTCTCATCAGGCAGTTGTGAATTTTGTACAATTAGAAGGCTGTGACAACACAGAAAGCAACAGTTCTTTTCTGTTTAAAGTTATCATTTTCCAAAGAAATAAAGGCATTAGAGCTGTACACTCCAAAAATGGATTCTTATGTTAAACTCTATTTACCCATGATAAAGAGCATTTATGAAAAACCTAGAGCTAGCATCATACTTCATTGTGAAAACCAAAGGCTCTCCCTGAAGATTAAGAGGAAAGCAAGGATGTCCACTCTCATCACTCTTATTTAACACTAGACCAGAGGTCCTAGACAGTGCAATGAGGTAAGAAAAAAAATAAGGAGTGCCTGGGTGGCTCATTCAGTTAAGTGTCTGACTCTTGATTTTGGCTCAGGTCATGATCTCAGAGTTGTGAGACTGAGCCTTATGTTGGGCTCTGCACTGGGTGTGGAGCCTGCTTAAGATTTTCTCTCCCTCTTCCTCTTGCACCTCCCCCCGCCCTTGCACCTGCACACACACTCTTTCTCCCTAAAAAAGAGGGAAAGGAAGGGAAGGGGAGGAAAGGGGAGGGGAGGGGAGGGGAGGGAAGGGAAGGGAAGGGAAGGAAAAGTCTTATTTCTTCCTTCCTGAAATGTAAATTTACATGGTTCGTCTCCCCCTATGATTTATCCCAATTCACTTTTCCTTCCCTTCTCCTAAAATCCTCTAAGATCACTGGTTCATTCCAGAGTCACAGGGTTGGGAGGGAGCTTATTGGGAACTGGTACGGTCCCCAACCCAATACAGAAATTTCCTAGAGGCCCCTTGGGTGTATCTGCTTGAGAATCACCAGCAAAGAAGAACTCCCCATCCCTTAAAGCAGACCAGCCTACACTGGACAGTTCCTGTTGCTAGCAAGTTACTTCTTTTATTAGCTAAAATCAGCTTCCCTACCACTGATCCCTAGTGATCCTAGTCCTATTCCCTGAAGCTACACATAGAAAGGCAGGCGCCATTTCTTCTACCTTAGAGGCAGCAGAAGATTTGCACAGAGGCACAGCCTGAAGGTATTTAGTCAGAAGCTAAGGGCTTATTTATACCACTTGTGCAGGAGACCATGAAACTCTGGGCTACCCTGAGCCATGAGAAGTCATCCGGTCTTGGTTCTAGTTCTAGAAACGCCAGAAAGGGAGGACAATATGCTCCTAGGACCCTCTCCTGAATGAAGGTGGGAGGTTACAGTCTCAAGTCATTCTCTCCTTGAACAGAAAGTTTCTTTCTAAGATGTTCATTCCTTTCCTTTGATTCTTTTCTGACCTCTGACTTCATAAAGAAAATCCACAAATCAATTCTGGCACGCAAGGGAAAACCCTTGAACTGGAGTCAAGATGGTCAAGCTATAGTCCATTCCCACTGGAACCACAGTCTGGCCATTTGCGTCACCTGCCTGGGCAGAAGGGGTCCATCCAGAGGAGAGCACTCTGAACACTTCAGGGTGTTGTCTTACCTGTTTGAAGTTGCCATTTTTTCTCTGCTCCCAGTCCATCATGTCATGAAAGATGGGAATCATGATATTCCGCACTTCTGGCTGTGGAACCAGTGTCACACCCAGAAAAGGACCAATCATTCCCGGAATAAAGTGGATCTTATGTTCACCTGAACAAAAAAACCCAATAGATATTAGTTTACACTTTCTTTGCTCCTCCTATGGAAGTTTCCCATGTGGGGCTACAGTACATAGTTTCAAATGCCCTGGAAGCAACTGAGAATACAGCAAGTTCTCCCTTATGGCTTTCTGAGATACTGCTTTTCTTGGCTTTTTAGAGTTCATAGATTAAACTGGCCCAGCCCAGCTAAAATAAATGTTCAACAGGCATTTGGTAGGAAACTACCTTTCCAAAGTATTAGCAGGAGGTTCAGCAAAGTACTTGAAAATCATTCCAAGGTCAAAGAACAGAGTTCACTACTTTAGACAGAATAGGATTTGTGAGTAACCCTGTGATAGTTTCAGATAGTCCTGTTCAGTGTTGATTTAGCAAGGAAAACCCATATATTTCTGCTTAAACACAATGCATTATCCCTAGGGTTTCTTCCTCTAGAACTTAAGTAGTAAGATGTTCATAGCCCCTGGTCCAGCTGCTAGAGGCCTGAAGTTCATGAGCCTTTTCACTGCCTGTGCTCAAGTAAGCCCAAAGAGTCTCCTCCTGAGTTAGCCTGGAGCCTCCTGCTCGACCCTACTGGGACAGAACGGTTTAGGGACTCTGTCTGTACTCCTCCCCGTCCCTCCCCCTTGTCTTCACGTTGTACTTCTCATGGCAGCACTACATCTACTCAGGCCAGCTCAGCACGTCTTCCAACAATCTTATGAGGCCTTTCCACGGCAAGTGGGTGATGCAGGATTCTCTGTGACTGGCCTGCAATCTGGGCCATGCTCCCAGGAGGCAGGGCCAGTCCTGAGGACTGTGGGACAGAACTTTTCTCTTCCTTGCAGTGGTGAAACAGAGTGAGCCATCTTCTAGGGCTCTGCTTTTAGTCCTTCAGAGACCATAAAGGCGATGTGCCCATGTAATGATTGCTATAGCCAAGTAAAGTCAGTTCTTGAGGAATACCATTTCCACCAAAAAAAAAAAAAAAGAGGTGGGAATGGCTTTATCAGGCAAACTTGGCATCTTTTTTGATTTCTTCCATTGTGAAAGCCTAACTAAGGAGCAAAGGTTAGCCCTGACGGTGACTTTATATATTCCAATCTTGGTATTTGGTAAAGTTTGTTAGCACCCTGTGTTTCTGGGAATTTCAGAGTCAAGTTTAGGGTTAAAATCTATACCTTGACTATGCTGGATGCAGGGTGTAGGAGTACGGGAGCTGGAAAGCCTGCTTGGTGTAACCCTGCAGTGTGTCCCCACTCACGGAGGGAAGCCCTAGTGTTTGCTGGCAGGAATACCTCACACCTTGTCGGCTGCTTCTAGGACTGTAAGATTTTATGACCTTCATTCCTAAGGCCTCAGAGCCATGAGCTCAGTTGAAAAGAGTAACAGCTAGGAAGAGTGACCACTTCTCTAGCATCCCGAGAGGCCACTTAGAAGCCTATAGTTCCAAAGGATGGCTCTCCTAGTCACTGCAGCAATCCAAGGACTCTACCAAACACTCTGACAATTTCAGATCAAAAGCACTGGATATTAGAGAAGCTGTCGAAGGAAAGGGAGCTAAAATCAATTCCCCCTAGGGGCTTCAATTCTCTTCTTGCATGCAATCCGCATGCAGTTGGTGGCAGAAACCTGATCTGCAGGGTCTGAATACCAGAGACCCAGAAAGTGTTCCAAGATTTGTGAAAACTAATAGCTGCCCTTGCTCGTGTGCTGAGTGTCTGCAAGGTCTCTGCCTCACTTATGAAGGATGAACAGTACCTAATGTATAGAATTGCTGAATCACTATAACTGTATACCTGAAACTAATATAACACTGTATGGTAACTCTATTGGAATTAAAATTTTAAAAAATCCATGCTTTTGAACCTGCAACATCTACACTGGGACATGAAGAGCTCAGAAGATCTTACCAGCATGAGTTCTCAAGCTGGGAAAACCCCCAGAGCCTTTATATTATTCTCCTTTGGACTTCAGTTCTCAAAAAAGGGAGTGTGCATATGTGTTACTGGGGTCTTGCTTCTCAGCCTAACTCTCCCTGCCAGGAGCTCTGTGCACATGTGCTGTACCATCCGGCTGAGGTGTTACGTTGAAGATATGTAAAGGTCTCTTGGGTCTGAATTAACATCCGTAAAACCTGGGAGAAGTTATTAGTCTTGTCACTTTTTATTTGGCTATGCAGTATGTGCAAGGGGAAAAATAGGGAGAAAAGACCTACCCAAATTCTGCCACATGCTGAACAGTTCATAAGCCATCATCACACGCATGTCCCCATACCTGGAAATAGTAACACAGGAGCCGGCTTTCAGGGGGAGAAAGTTCAGGAAGCCAGGGCTACAAACCCAATAAGACTAGCACTTCAGCACCATTTCTAATGCATACCCCGATACTAAGTCATTTGGCTCTCAACCGAACTTTCACACTTGGTTCCTTGGGAAGCTACCCAGTGAGAACCTTGTGGACTTCTCAGGAGTCTCTCATTGAAACATAACCCCATCTGGGCATGTGGAAGGGAGGTGAAGAAGAGACATATGTCTTACTTATCTAGAATCTTCTTCCTCTTGGCTGAAGTGATGATTTCTAGCTGAAGGCTTGGCTGATTTATGAACAGAACTGCCAGGCTAAAATAGGAATTCCACACCTAGAGAGAGAAAGAGAAAACATGTGACAGCCTGAGTCCTTAACCTTGCAAAGCAAGATTCTAAATATATGGATGTAGCACAGAATTCATTTCACAATTTTAAGATCTTGATTCTTTTCCTTTTTAAATATCTTTGCAAACAGAACTTTTTTCTTCTTCTTTCTTGACTCCTTGAAACCCATAGTTTTGATTCTGGCCTAGAAAGCCTACTCTTGGATGTCTGGCTCCCAGCACCTCCAATAGGGGAACTCTTAGGTTATATCTTACTCACTGTCAAACTTGGAAGTGGTTCAATGCTATGAACATATTAATAAAGCAAAAACCAGTGAGCTTGCCCCAGCTCCCAGCCACCCATCTGACACCTAGGTAAGTCCTTCTCAAATTCCTGACCTGAAAAATTGTGAGCAAAATAAAATGGTTGTTTTTAGTAAACAAAACAAAACCCAGAAACAAAAACAGTGAGCTTGTTTTTTGGCTTTCTAGTGTTATTACAAAGACAGTGATGGATTTCAGGAGCTCCTACCTTAAAGTCGAAGTCTGTCTCTGTGAAATTCTTGTGCAGTGCAGAAGACAGGTACTGGACAGTAGTGACTATAATACTGCAGTAGGGGACAAGGCATTGGCGGAGTTAAACGACTAACGATGGCATCCAATAGCTTAGAATCTCTAACCTATGAGTAAATATCTTGAGTACAACTTGCTCTCCTATAAGATATAACTATAAAGGAAAGGGATAGATGCCACAAACCTCACAGAAAACTGATCTTGGAGAAATGCCCCATAGTTGGCAGTGTAGCATAGAACATCAGTGGGTTCTAGGCCCGCCTCTGCCATTACCTGGCCTTGGCACAACTGCTGTCTGGGCCCCAGTTTCCCTGCCTCTAAGAGGGATGGGGGAAACTAGTTGGTTCATTAAGATTTCTTCTAGTTCAAAGAGTGATTCTAGTATTTTGAGGACTTCTGGGTAATAAAGGTATGACTAACAGAGGACTTACAGTATAATTTTATCATTTTTACTTGATAATAAGGGTTAACAATGATTAAACCCCTACTGTTGTCACATACTATTATTTTTATCTATAAGCTATTTGTTTTCAGCCTTTGGTCTAGAATATCACTCTTAATTTTAGCCTGGGGACATAAAAGGGGCAATGGAACGCTGGCTTGCTGGAGCCGAGGGCACAGGTTAAAGTAGAGAGGAAATAAAGTGTGACAGGCAGGTAAGGGTTTGACTACACAGGGCCTTAGGTGCCTGGAGCTTATGTCTAACATTGAGCATCTTTGGTGCAGTAGAGGGTCAAGGCAAAAACTGCATTAGAGAGCCTAGTCTACTGGCACAGGACGTGACAAATTTGAAAGGTAAAAGCCTCAAAAGAAGAGGCTGTTCCTGTAGATCAGCTGAGGGCCCTGAAGCACTCCCCAGAGAGCTAAGACACAGAACAAGAGGGAAGGGTGCCTGGGGGGCTCAGTCGGTTAAGTGTCTGCCTTCCGCTCAGGTCATGATCACAGGGTTTTGGGACTGAGCCCTGAATCGGGCTCCCTGCTCCGCGTGGAGCCTGCTTCTCCCTTCCTCCCTGCTTGTGCTCTCTCTCGCTATCTCTGTTGTTATCTCTGTCTCTCTCTCAAATAAATAAATAAAATCTTTAAAAGAAAAAATGAAACAAGAGGGAGTCAAATGGAAAATCCACTATTTGGAGAAAAACGTGCAACTTTGTTTATAATCATCTTCTTGTTCTGTATGAAATATTTGCAGTTTTGAAAAAAGAAAAAAGAACCCCATAAAAGGTAAAGTGAAAACCATGCTGATACCTTGCTAATATATCTAACATAGATAATATCACTATATTCTGCAAAATGCCAACATAGAAAGCAGATCAGTGTGCCTGGGTGCCTCAGATAAGCATCAGTCTCTTGATTTCAGCTCAGGTCATGATCTCAGGGTGGTGAGACTGAATGCTACATTGGGCTCCGTGCTGGGCGTGGAGTCTACTTGGGATTTTCCCTCTCCCTCTCCCTCTGCCCCTCCTCCCCCACATGCGCGCTCTCTCTTTCCCTCAAAAAAAAAAAAAAAAAAAAAAAAAAAAAAAAAAAAAAAAAAAAAAGAAAAGAAAAGAAAAGAAAAGAAAAAGAGAAAAAAAAGAAAAAAAGAAAGCAGATCAGTGGGAGAAAGCAGCAGGCTAGAGAGTGGAGGCCAAGTGGCCTTTTCCTGAGTAGAGGGAGACCAGATAAGCCAACACCTTACCACCTACATCACTCGTCTGGTTTGCCAATTGGAAGCACAGGCTAGAAATATGAATGGAAAATCTGGGGACAGACTAAGAGTGAATTCTGTTGCTGGAGTCAGAAGTGGTCAGAGCCTTACAGCCAGGTCTCAGGTGGGTAATTAGCACTAGCTGTGGGAGGTAGGCAGTGTCTGGCAGATAACAGAAATCAAATCAAGAGGAGGACTTGGGATAACTGCCTGAAACTAGAGAGCAAATGAGGCCAGTGGTCCATGAAACAGGCCTCCCTCAAGGAGGAATCTTCTCTGGGTATTATTATTTCACATCCTTTACATTCCTTTTCTATGCTTAACATGACATCTCTGCCAGTCACTTAAGACTCCGTTTTGGACTATCTTTAACACTTCTTCATCTTGAATTACAGTAAATGGTCAAGTCCTGCTGAGAATGCCTCCAAACATTTTTCAAATTTACCCTGTCTTCTCTGTCACCATGGCCTTGGCCATGATCTCTGTCTTGCCTCTCATGATCTTGTCTCCCTCTGCCACACACACACGCACACATACTCTCTCTCTCTCTCTCTCTCTCTCTCTCTCTCTCTCTCTCTCTCTCTCTCTCTCTCTCTCCTTAGTCTGAGAATAGCTATGTTGATGCTAGTGCAGGGCCTGTCCACACTCACTTGCTTGTAAGAAGTCTCATCACCATCCAGTCCCGAGGGAAGACACTCATCTTCATCAGGTTCCGGAACACACAGAAAATCTTCAGCAGGAATTCCTGATCCAGCAGGAAAATCTGATGTGAGACACCACCACTACCACTACAGCATGCCTTTCCTTAACAGGGCTCTCCTGACTTCTAATCCATGAGAATGGATGGGATTAGTGGGTTAGATTCTGGTTCCCTTTGTGAGTTATTTTCTTTTGGAAGTCTGTATGAAAGGAAGATCTAGGCACTCTCTCAGGTCAGGTGGGAGCAGACCCGAACTGGGCAGAACAGAGGCAGTTCTGTACCCTGAGCCCAGTGCCTATAGCCCAAAGCATAGGGAAGGCTACAGTCCAGCAGAACTGGTATCCAATAGGGTCTGTGGGTCTCATTATTTGGGCCATGGTCCTTGAACTCTTGACTATAAGAACCTGCTTTTTGGGGGGCACCTGGGTGGCTCAGTTGGTTAAGTGTCCCACTCTTGATTTTGGTTCAGGTCATGATCTCAGGGTGCTGAGATTGAGCTCCGTGCTCAGTGCGGTGTCTGCTTCTCCCTCTCCCTCTGTCCCTCCCCCTGCTCACATGCTCTCTCTCTTTAAAATAAATAAATAAATAAAATCTTAAAAAGAAGATGCTTTTTTTTTAAAGATTTTATTTATTTATTTGACACACAGAGAGAGATTACAAGTAGGCAGAGAGGCAGGCAGAGAGACAGGGAGAGGAGGAAGCAGGCTCCCTGCTCAGCAGGGAGCCCGATGCGGGCCTCGATCCCAGGACTCTGAGATCATGACCTGAGCCGAAAGCAGAGGCTTCAACCCACTGAGCCACCCAGGCGCCCAAGAAGATGCTTTCTTGAGTGTTAAGAACACATTGACAGGAAGGGCGCCTGGGTGCCTCAGTTGGTTAAGCATCTGCCTTTGGCTCAGGTCATGATCTCAGGGTCCTGAGATGGAGCCCTGCATCGGGTTCCCTGATCAGCAGGGAACCTGCTTCTCCCTCTCCTTCTGCCTGCCACTCCCCCTTCTTGTGTGCTCTCTCTCTCTCTCTCATTGTCAAATAAATAAATAAGATCTTAAAGAAAAAAGGAACACATTGACAGGAGAAGCATTTTTAGGAATGGCAGAGTAAAGACCTCCAAAATGGGTTCCTCTATGAAAGTAATGAGAAACAGGTAAAGAAAAGACTTACAACAATCCAAGGAGTATTATTCAAGAAAAATGGTTGAATCTCAGTAGAACAGTGAACTTTGTTGCACTTTGGCTTGTCCCATTCCCATCCCCTTCCTCTCTCTACCTCCATGGTATATCTTGAAAACAAGCAACCGTAGAACGACAGTGGTAGTGAGCTCCCGAAAAGGTGCCAGACCTCCACACCCAAATTGCTACTTTTTTATCTGTCTGGCAGCAACCTGGGAAATCCCCACTGAAAGGGCTTATCTGATCTGACCCAGAGCTCACTCAATGAGAATAGCTTTTTACCTAGGGAATATATGGGGAAAAAAATATCAGCTGTAAAAATTTAACATCCCAGCTGCTTGAAGCAGCCATATCATTAGGGCATCAAGAAAATTGCCAAAAGACTTAAAAGAAAAATCTGAGGAATGAGATACCTATATGGGACTGTGAAAAGCTCTGACATATTCCTGGGAACCTAGAAGTCCACACACGTGTTCAGGGCTGTACATAGTCCCAGGAAAGACCTGAGAAGCTTAATCTCTCGCTCTGGCTGACCTTGAGGCTCTATGTGAAGCAGAAAGTGAAGGCTAAGACAATGCTATAAACTGTTGGAGCACTGAAGGTGAGCCCCAACACACACATACAGATACTTTGCAAAGTATCAAAGACTTACTGAGTTAAGGCATTTAAGGAAATTTCTGTCCAGGTATTAGCTGACCACTAAGCTAAATGAATGAAGACCTCAGTGGCTGCACACAATAAAGAATACAGACATTCAAGAATTAGTCCAAGAAAGCCACTAAATTAGCTAGCAAACAAATATCAATATCAACAACAAAACAACAAAAAGCAACAACAACCCCTGGGATGTGGTGGGGGATCTGATTTCCAGAGTTGCCAAATTATTTAAATTGTCCAGTTTTTAACAAAAAATTATAATACATGATATTAAACATGAAAGTATGACCCATACCCAGGAAAAAAAGAAGTCAATAGCAACTTTACCTGAGGTAGTTCAAATGTTGGACTTACTAGGAAAGGAATTTAAATCAGCTGTTATAAATATACTCACAGAACTAAAGGAAACCATGCCTAAAGAATTCAAGGAAAGTACAAGAACAATATCTCACCAAATAGAGAATATCAATAAAATAGATAGAAATTATTTTAAAAGCATTACATAGAAATTTTAGAATTTAAAAGTACCATAACTGTAAATTTTGCTAGAGGGGCTCAACAGAAGATTTGAACTGACAGAAAAAAGAATCAGCAAATTTAAAAGATATGTCAATTGAGATTATCCAGAGGAACAGAAAGAAAATGAAGAAAAACAGAGCATGTGGGATACCACCAATTATAAAAACATACAAGTAATAGGAGTGTCAGGAAGAGATGAGAGAAAAAGAGGAAGAGATTTTGAATACATTTTTGAAGAAATATTTAAAAAATTTCCCAAATTTGATGAAAAAACCCTTTAATCTACACATCCAAACAGCTCAATGAACTCCAAACAGGATAAAATCAAAGAAATTTATACACAGACATATCATAGTCAAAATATCAAATGCCAAAAACAAAGAGAGAATCTTGAAAGCAAGAAGAGAAAAAAATTTTATCATGTACAAATGATTCTCAATAATAATAGGTAACTTATGAGCAGATATGACGGAGACCAGAAGGCAATGGAATGACATATTCAAAGTACTGAAATAATGTCAACCAAGAGTCTTAAGTCTAGCAAAACTATCCTTCAAAAATGAAGAAGAAATTAAAACATTCTCAGGTTAAAAAAAAAGGTGTGAGAATTTGTTATTAGTAGAACTTCCCTGAAAGAAATACTAAAGGGAGTCTCTCAGACTGAACTAAAAGGACACTAGACAGTAACTTGAATCCATATGAAGAAATTAAAAGCACTAGGAAAAGTGACTATATAGGTAAATATAAAAGATATGTTAAGTTTGTAACTCTTTTCCTATTTGATTTACAAGGCAACTGCATAAAGCAATAATTATAAAACTATATTGATGAGATTACAATGCATAAATATGTAAATTATATGACAGTAGCAGCAAAAAAAGGAGAAAGGATTGGAGCTTTATTGGAGCAAAGTTTTTGTATACTATTAAAGTGAAACTGGTAGATTGACATGTTAATTGAAATTCTGAGGGCAACCACTAAGAAAATAGCTTTAAAAACATACTAAAACAAACAAGGAATTAAAATGACACACTAAAAATATTTAACATAAAAAAAGGCAGAAATGGAGGAATAGAGGAACAAAGAAGACACAAGACAGACCTAAAACAAATAGCAAAAGGACAGGTATAAACCCTAACTTATTGGTAATTACAGTAAATGTAAATGTAAACCCTAACTTATTGGTAATTACAGTAAATGTAAATGCAAATCAATTAAACATTCTAATCAAAAGGCAGAGATGGGAAGATGGATAAAAAATAAACAAGAGAGACAAACCATAAAAGAACTCTTAATCTCACAAAACAAACTGAGGGTTACTGGGGGGTGGGAGGGTAGGGATAGGGTGGATGGGTTATGGACATTGGGGAGGGTCTGTGCTATGGGGAGTGCTGTGAAAGGTGTAAGCCTGATGATTCACAGACCTGTACCCCTGGGGCAAATAATAAAAAAATAACATGATCTAATTATGTGATCTACAAGATATATACTTCGGATTCAAAGACATTAATACCTCGAAAGTAAAAGGATAGGAAATATATACAATGAAATAGATATATACACAAAATAGAACTGGTGTGGCTATGTTAATATTAAACAATATAGACTTCAACAAAAATTGTCATTAGAGACCAAAAAGGGACATTTTATAATGGCGTAAGAATCAATATGTCTGAAAGAATTATTATAGGACATTCCATCCAACAATAGCAGGATACACATAGAAGGATATATGCATTTCTTCTCTAGGACAGATTATATGTTAGTCCACAAAGAAAGACTCACTATATTTAAAAGAACTGAAAACATATAAGGCATGTTTTCCAACCACTATGGGAGTTAGAAATGAATGACACTACAAAATTTGGGAAAGTAAAAAATATGTAAAATACAAGTAAAAAATATTACACTCCCAAATAACTAATGGGTCAAAGAAGAAAGCACAAGTGAAACAGGAATACTTTGAGATGAATAAAAATGGAAACACATCAAATCAAAACTTATGGGATGAAGCTAAAATGTATAGCTATAGTGCCTACATTAAAAAGAGTAAGGTCTCAAATCAATAACCTATCTTATGCCTTAAGAAACTAAAGAAAGAAGAGCAACTAAACATAAAGCAGGCAGAAGGAAGGGAATAATAAGTGAAACAGAATAGAAAAATAGAGGAAAAAATGAAACCAAAATTTGGTTCTTTGAAAACATCAACAAAATTGACAAACCAAGAAAAAAAAGGGGGGGGGAAGCGGGGGGGGGAGAAGACTCAATGACTAAAATTAGGGATGAAAGAAGCGACATCATTACCAACGTTAGAGAACTAGAAAGGATTATAAGGGGCTACTATAAACAAATGTATGCCAACAAATTATACAACTTAGATGAAATGGACAAACTCTTAGAAAGATACAAACAACCAAAATTCATTTAAAGTTAAACAAAATCTGAACAGACCTATCATAAGCAAAGAGATCAAATTAATAATTTAAAAGATTCAAACAAAAAAAGTGCATGACCAGGTGGCTTCACTGGTGAATTCCACCAAATATTTTAACTAGAATTAGTACTAATATTTGTCTTTTTGATTATATCCACTTTCAGTATAAGGTGGTATCTTATTGTGGTTTTGATTTTCATTTCCCTATTGACTAATGATGTTGAACATCTTTTCACATGTGTTTTGGCTATTTATGTACCTTCCTTGGTGAAATGTCTATTAAAATACTTTGCCCATTTTAAAATTGGGTTACCTTTTCATTCTTGATTTGTAAGAGTTATTTATATATTTTACATGCAAGTCCTTTATTGGATATATGATTTGCCAATATTTTCTTCCATTCAGTGGGCTTTCACTTTCTTGTTGGCATCCTTTGAAATACAGTTTTGTACAATTTAAATTCAATTAGCCAACTTACAGTACATCCTTAGTTTCAGATGTAGTGTTCAATAATTTATCAATTGCGTATAACACCCAGGGGTCATCACATCATGTGCCCTCCTGAATGCCCATCACCCAATTACCCCATCCCCCCACACACCTCCCCTCCAGCAACCCTCAGTTTGTTTCCTAGAGTTAAGAGTCTCTCACATGGTTTTTCTCCCTCTCTGATGATTTCCCATTCATTTTAAGTACAGAAGATTTTGATTTGGTTGAAGTCTAACATTTATTTTTTCTTTTGTTGCTTGTGCTTTTGGTGTCACAACTAAGAAATCACTGCTAAAAGAAGGGAGATAAAGATACACTCCTGTTTCCTTCTAAGAGATTTATAGTTTAACTCTTACAATTAGGTCTACAATCCCTTTTCAGTTGATTTTTTTTTAATATGGTATGAGGTAGAGGTTAGATATCAAGTTGTCCCAGAACCATTTGCTGGAAAGACTTCTTTACTCTTTGTATTGTCTTGGCAATGTTATTGAAGTTCAATTGACTGTAAATATAAAGGTTTATTTCTAAACTCTCAGTACAATTCCATTGATATTTATATCTATCTTTATACAAGTACCAATTCTGATCACTGTTATTTTGTTGTAAATTTTGAAACTTGTAAGTATGTTACTTGTGGAACATAAGGAATAAAATGGAGGACTTTAGAAGGAAAGGAAAAGTGAATTGGGGTAAATCGGAGGGGGAGACGAACCATGAGAGACTGTGGACCCTGAGAAACAACCTGGGGGTTATGGAGGGAAGGGAGGAGGGAGGATGGGTGAGCCTGGTGGTGGGTATTAAGGAGGGCACATATTGCATGGAGCACTGGGTGTGGTGCATAAACAATGAATCTTGGATCACTGAAAAAATAAGTAAAAAAAAAAAAGCGCCTGGGTGGCTCAGTGGGTTAAAGCCTCTGCCTTCAGCTCAGGTCATGATCTCAGGGTCCTGGGATCGAGCCCCGCATCGGGCTCCCTGCTCAGCGGGGAGCCTGGTTCCTCCTCTCTCTGCCTGCCTCTCTGCCTACTTGTGATCTCTCTCTCTGTCAAATAAATAAATAAAATCTTAAAAAAAAAAAAAGAAACTGGTAAGTATGAATCCTCCAATTTTCCTTTATTTTTCAAGATTGTTTGGCTCTTCTGAGTCACTTTCTTTGCCCTATGAATTATAGATCAGATTGTCAATATCTGCAAAAAGGGCAGCTGAAACTTTGAGAGGTCGTGTATCAAACCTGAGGATCACTTTGAGAAGTACTGTCCTCTTAATAATATTAAGTGTTCCAATCTAATGAATATGGGGTGTCTTTCCACTTATTTTGGTCTTCTTTAATTTCCTTTCCTAATTACTTTATATGTTTTTATACTATTATAAATGGAAACATTCTCTTAATTTCATTTTTGAATTGTTCATTGCTAGTGCTAAGAAACAGAATTGACTTCTGTGTATTAATTATGAAATCCTGCAACTTTGCTGAACTTGTTTATCACTTCTGATAGTGTTTTTATGGATGTCTTGGGATTTTCTGGATACAAAATCATGCCATTTGAGGATAGAGATAGTTTTACTTCTTCCTTTCCAAACTTGTGCTGAATTGCTCCAGCTAGATCCTCCAATATAATGAATATAAGTGGTTAGAGCAGATGTCTTTCTCTTGTTCCTGATTTTAAGAGGAAAACATTCAGTCTTTTGTTACTAAGTATGATCTTAGCTGTGGGTTTTTCATAGATCGCCCTTTATCAATCTGAAGAAATTCCCTTCTATTTCTAGTTTGTTGAATGATTTTATCATGAAAGTTTGGTGGGTTTTAAAAAAATTATTTTTATATCCATTATGATGATCATGTTTTTGTCCTTTTTTCTAGTTAATGGTGTATTACATTGATTGATTACCATATACTAAGCCAACCTTGCATTTCTGAGATCAATCCCACGTGATCATGGTGTATACTCCTTTTAGTATGTTCCGGGATTCAGTTTGCTAGTATGGTGTTAAAGGTTTCTGCACTTTTATTTATAAGGGATATTGGTCTCTAGCTGGCTTTTCTTGTGATGTTTGCTTTTGGTTTTGATGTCAGGGTACTACTGACCTCATAAAATGAGTTGGAGTGTTTCTGCTTCTTCCATTTTTTATAACAGCTTGTGAAGGATTGGTATTAATTCTTCTTTAAAAATTTGGTAAATTGTACCAATTAAGCCATCTGGTCTTTGGCTTTTCTTTGTAGGAAGTTATAAATTATTAACTTGATCTTGTTAATTTGTAATGTCTTTTAAGATGGATATAATCAGAGACACTGAATTGTACAGTTTGAGAGTGTAAATTTTATGGTATGCAAATTATATCTCAATAATGCTGCCATAAAAAAAGAAAAAAATGTGTCACACTCTATTTTGGTGTGGTGGACTGCATATGTTCCCTCAGGTCTGTTTCAGCTCAAATCCTCTAAAATGACAGTCAAGAAATACATATGCCCACAGAGACAAAGGAAACAGGAAATAAGAACACAGTGATGAGAAGAGGTGAATATATTTTGAAAGCTTTTGTGGTAACTGACTTAATATACTTGAGAAAGATGACAGCCAAGAGCCTTTGGAAGTGACAGCAACAGGAAGCAGGAATCTCAGAAACTGTCAGCATCACCACGTACCTCTGTAGGACTGGGATATGAAGGCTAAAAACAGGAAGATTGATTTACAGTCTTCCTAAGATCCCTTCTGCCATCTCATGTCCCTAAGTGACCAGGCTTACCCCATCCTGTCAGAAGACTGAGGGTTGCTCTCCTGAATAGTTATTCACTGAAGATCTGTTCTCAAGGATACAGCAACAGCTAAGGAAGGGCTGAGATGCCATCATGAAAACAGGCACTGAGAGAAAGTTCACCTGCTGAACTGGAAGGTTCCCAGTCCCTTTTTGCTATTTGGTTCCCAAAATATTGGTGGGCTACTCAATTCCTAGGAAGGGAAAAGGATTCTTGTCTCAGGAAATAGACAAGTCCAAGAGAGCAGACCAGTAGATACAGGAATTAGAGGATATTCTGACCAAACTGTCAGACCCCCTTCAGTCAGCCACAGGGAAGCCTGCTGGAGACAAGCCCCCAACACACAGAGCTTCTCATTAGCACCAGAGCACCTTACTTTTAGACACAGGCTGACATCCAAAAGTCTCTACATATAGGAGGAAATTCTCTAACATGAAAGTTAGAGACTGAAACAAATAAATAGAAGGCAAATTTCCAGGAAAAGAAAAAGTGACCTGACAGTATCTGACAGATTTGACCTTGAGGGAAGCTGGAAGAAGAGGTTTATTACAGAGAGGGAGTAGGAAGTTCTAGCCAGATTTGAAAACCAAAAGAAAACAAAAAACAACTGAATAAAAAAAGAGGCAAATAATTCCAGGAAAAAACAAAAAGTTTTTAAGAAGAGAAGTATAACAACATAGTAGTTGGCTCACCACAGTACTTACTTAGCAGTAATAAAGAAGAGACAATTACTGATTTAAACATAAGTGTATGTGAACTATATTGGAAGAATAAGAGGAAAGATGTGTGTGTGTGTGAGAGAGAGGAGAGTCACCCTCATTTTCCATGGGAAAAAGAAAATAGATAATAACTATCAGTTAAAATTTAAAATGGCAGTAGAAGCTTAAAGAACAGCAAAAGAGTTTAAAGTGACCACTTTTAGGGAATAGAAACTAGACATGGGTCAGGTTGAACCGGGGAACTACCGCTTTATGTTATAAGCTTTGTAATGTGCTTTGGCTTTTAAGATTATATATACATATACACTGTATATTAACTATACTGAAATTAAAAATTTAAAAACCCATAAAGTTCTTGCACATAGCAGGCTTTCAATAAATGAATACTAAATTTAAAATTAAAAACGTGTACATACTGCTGTTATAAAAATAAAATTTTAATTAAAAACTAAGTGAATGATGTCAGCCTGAGCTTCTGACTGCAAATCAGTTCGTAGAACATATAAAGGATGAAAATGATCTAGAACAGCCCACCCTGGATTTTCAGGCTCTACACCCCAGCTCAAGCACTGCTTTGGTCTCTGGCTAACTTTTGGTTCACTTCAAGGCCTGTCAATTCACCCCTCCAAGAAGATAGGTTGACCTTACTGCGACAAGTTAACGATGACAATGGGCAGAGACCCACATCTGTGGAAAGGCAGGCAAGATCAGATACTAGAAAGTGACACCTAATACTAACTGATACGATATGATTAATAAAGGTCATATGAATAAAAAAACAGCACAATGCATTACTATGAAATGCAAATGACTTGGTTCTAAATGGAGGCAGAGCATACAACTAAAATTTGCAATAGTGTGTTTACCCAGGGATGAACTGAGTAGCACATTCTAAGGCAAAGACACAAGCCCCAGCAGTTCGTCAGCAGCTAGTACCACATGAGGCTTGGGAATGCTCTTCTGTCATGTGGATCATGGGCCCATTTCTCTGCATCATCTGCCTCAAGGGGTCTGGATCCAGAATTTGGTAGCCAATGGGCAGTGTTCACTTTTGCTTTCTACAGGTCATCTTGTATTAAAATACATTTTAATGAGGAAAAGTCGTCACCATTGTTATAATTATTGTTATTAAACAGTGAAGTCTGGTTTGCAGGGGCAAAATATAAGGTGGTTATTGAGTTCATAAGAAAGGGAAGAGTTCTGATTTGCAGACAACTACTACGGCCTAGAGCACCGTCCCATAAAGGCACATGGTCATAGGGCTGCTATGAGTCAGGAAAAACTTGCCAATGTTAGTGGGGTCTGTCTGTATAAGAACATTGCTGGCTTTCAACTTCTGGGAGCCATACACTCACAGCTGTAAAGGGGGGCTGGTGAACCCTTTGCACTAGGCAGCACTGGTCACTTGCACTCAGCCCCTGGCAGGGGGAAAGGCCATGGGCAGTCTTAGCTGCATGCTTCCTGTCCTGGGTAAAAGTCAGTTTTGAGGTAGGTTTGCTGCCCACCTTGAGTTCATCTTTGCTCTGGAAGTTGTCCAGGAGGTGCTGGTAGTGGGTGTCACACATCTGGCGGAGCAGCGAGAGAAGGCAGGACACGTACTCACCCTAGGGACCAATCAAAAAACAAAACAAAGCAAAGCAAAACAAAACCACAAAATTCTCAGCACAACTAGTCATATGGGCTTTGGTTTTCCCAATCCACAGAGGGCAAGGAGAGAAGGAAGGGTCTGAGATGGCCCCAATGATCATGAAAGGGAAAGCGAGAACTCTGGCCTTGGGAATGAGTTTTCTTTTCTGCTAAGGAAGGCCTGAAGGGCTTGGGAGTTTTAATGAGACCTTGGCAGCATGGGGCTAATGGAAAAACCTTAACCTGAAACAAAGAAGTACTGCCAAGTGAGATAGATAGTCTAGTTTTTCTTCCTGGGAAATTTTTGGCTACACAGTCCTTTGCCACTCTATGTTACCAGGCCACGATACTGAAGTCTAAAGGGGTTCCTCAGAACAGGGTGCTCAGCCTTTTCTGGGCAGAAATGGGGCTCTTCCCATCGTGCTGGGTTGGAACAGCTCTTCTATGAGGATCTCTTGGGGCCCTCTCAGAGCTTACATGTGATTACTGGACCAGGAGGATGGAAATTGGTCAATGTAACTTTCTGGAAAGCAGAGGAGTCGAAACTAATCTTTATGAGAAGACAAGTTATGGGCTTTAAGATAAGTAAAAATTTAAGGATAAAAAATGAATCGTTAAAATTTCTTCAAGTTCCAGCTATGGTAACACGGAAGAAAACCTTGTCTTAAGGACTCCAAGACTTTCACCATATTATGGCAATTTTTGACATGGGGCAGCTGACCAAATGTTTTTAAACTCATGGAAATGTGACAATAGGTTTTGTTTTTTTGTCTCTCAGAGCATTTCTAGACACATGAAATCATTATGCATATGTGTATGCAGAACATATACATGTATATGACCTCAGTTTTATCCAGAAAATGGGCATTATAAGCCAAAATTCATAGATTTGATATGAGGATCAGAGGAATGAATGTACATGAAGCTTTTCAGTGGAAAAGTCCAGTGCATAAAGACGTGCTCTGTAAATTATGCAGTTATTACCCTCTTCATTACATTTGTGTGATTTAGCATCATTAAATTTAGTCAGTATTTGTAAAGTGCATAGAGCAGGCTTAGGCACATGGCAAGCACCGTGCGATTGTCAGAGAGAAGGCCGGGTTACGAGGACATAGCAGGGAATGCGTGTCTTCTCCTGCAGTGAGAGTGCCCTCAGTAGGCGCCCTGAAGGGAACCGACATTCCTTCTAAACCCAGTGCCTCAGACCACATGCCTGTTCTCTGCTCTCCTTGCTCTCTCTAGCCTGCTCGAGCTTGGCTTGCTCCCACAGAGGATTTACTTTAAAGAAGTCACTGCAGCCTCCCATCTGCCAACTGGAAGATTCCATGCAATCTGCTTAGAGAGTTCTAGTATCAGGGTTAGGAAGTCCACTCTGGGTAGGGGAGTGTGGGCTGTCTCTCTGCCCCTCCTGAGAGGCTTCCCCGGGCTGTTTCTCCTCTAATTGTGCCGTGATGCCAGTGCAAGTCTACCTCATCACAGTTTTCCTGATGCTAGACATTTGGATACAAACACTGTGGACAAAAACAACTAATTTGTGGACCCAGACAAATTCTAAGAAAATTATTCTGTTGTGCAACACATCATTTAGGGGTACTTGCTCCTTGAAGGAAAAGTCCATTTTTTTCACCTTCAATCTCTTACTATGTCTCTGCTTCATTCTACATATGGAAAATGCGTTGGCATAAAGGCAGTGGCCAACAGAGACAGTGTGCAGGAAAACAGGAGACAAAGCATTCCCTGCAGCTGCCCTCGAGGAGACCTCAGGGACTATGAAACTAGAGCTTTCAGAGTGGCCATGGGAACCAGGTGCAAGGGGGGAAGGGGGTGGCATGCCAACAACCATGCAGGAAGGCTGCTGGAGATGAGGGTGGTGCGACGAGGAGGTGGGGGTTGGTGTGGAGGAGCCCCAGGTTAGAAAAGAAAGCAAGAAAACCTGAATGTTAGTTACTAACAGTGATCTCGGCTGTGCACTGCGGGCACCGCTGCCCTCTTACCGCCTCCTGAGCGTGCGATTTGCTCATGATGGTGAGCAGAGTCTGCAAGAGCACGTCCAGGAGGCTCTCCACCATCATTTCGACCTCCTCCATGACATCTGCCTCCTGGAGCGAGCAGCGAGAGAGCACGCCGTTAGCACCCGGCCAGTCTGTCGTGCAGCTGGCAGCACTTACTAAGTCAGCGACGTAAGCAGTGGTCTTCTGACTGGCTTCTTAACACTGAGCTCTGGCCTCACTAGCATGCAGTGTCAGGGAACCTGAGACAACGGCTCTGAGAGAAGGGGGGACAAACCTGTGTCTGTTGCCCTGGTATGTGGTGGCTGGGCCTTCGCCTACCCCAGCACCACCCCACACCCATGGTTCTGAACCTCAGGTAGGTAAGGTTCATTACAGTACACAGGACAGAAGCGAGGTCCTGAGTTACATGTTTTCTTTGGTTTCCCTAGAAAAGTCAGGTGAAAGCACAACGTTGCTGACTAACACTTTGAGAAAATGATGCAGTATTCATGCCACAGGGTGTGGTGGTAGCACCTTCGCTATCACTAATGCACAACTGCTAATGCACAAATATGTATCTCTTTATGTTTTTAAGAGGACGGTTTTCTCCTCAGGGCTTTCTCTTTAGGTGAGATCTAGTTTTGCTGGCCCCAGCTGCTGCTCAGTATGGCTGCATCTCACTTCCAGCTCCTCAGCATTCTTGCTTGGGTTCCCTGGTCCACCTGTAGGACTCTGGTCTCAACATGTCTTTCTGAGGCAGCCTCACAAAACCAACAGGGCCTACCTCCTCACTAAGCTCTGCTTCTCGGCCACCACACTCTGAATCTAGGTAGTCTGTGCTGTCCTTTTACAGACCTCTCACCCTGAATCTCAAATCTTGTAGCCTGATTTTATTTATCTCACAAAAATTCTCATTACCCTTTCTCTAGCCTCTTTATATTATTATTGGTATAAATGTCCACCTGTCCATCCATCCACCAATTCATTATTCATTATTCATTAAGCATTTACGATGTGCTGGTCACTGTTTGTGAACCTGAATATACAGAGGTGAACAAGAGAGACAGCATCTCTACTCTTATGGAGCTTAAGTTCCACCCCCAACCCATCCATTCAATGTAATTATACGGTGCCCCATCCACATGAAAAATCCAAGCAGCTCCTGGGGCCAAAGTCCTCTTCCTCAACTGCTGAAGTGATTATAACTCTTACCTAGGATGTCTCTCTGACTAGTTGTAAGCAACTAATTGCACCCAACTCTCTAGCTCCAAAAAAACAACCGGACCTTCAAAAAAACCCCGTTTTTACCTGTTTCCATTCCTCTTCCATTCCTCTTCTTCCCTTCATTTTCCTCTTTAATTTCTCTCCTTCCTTTAGCAATAAGCCTCCCATCTCCTCAAGACTGACCTTGGGTTGTTAATAGACCTTATGTGCCTAGTTGCCTCTCTGAGGCCTGGTGGGAAGGAGAGCTGCCAAGACTTGCCTGGAGCCAAGAGCAAACAATAGGGCCACTACAACCACCACAAGCACTCTGCCAACTGAGGCCCCTGTCACCAGATGGCACTTTTAAGTCTGGACACCAGAGCACCCTATTGGGTCCCTACGTCCTGCTCAAACCAACCACATTTTTTTTTCAGGACCTCTCCTGCTCTATATGGATAGCCTAACCTTATACCTTCTTATCACCTGGCTACTGGCTTTTATTTTAAATGTGGATGAAATTTTATTCTCCAGAAACTTGATCTCAATTTATTAAGATTTTATAATAAAAAACTCATTCTTGTTCTTAATTTCTTTCTTTATACTTTCCTATAGTTTACCCATTTTCTCTAATATGCATTTCTTCTATTATAATATATAAAATAAATGTCATTAAAATAAATTCCAACCCTTATTCATGCCTGTTACATGTCTTTCCTTCCTCCCCTCCCCCTCCAGCCTGACAGATCTCTTTTTAAAAGAAAAAGTGAAGAGGAAAGAAAATAGGCAAAAGCATTACTAGTTGAAGCCTCATCTTTAAAGTACAATTCTCCCATCCTATGAGCTCAGAGCTCTTATGGGCAACAATTATCTCTCATACATCCTGACCTCATCTGGCATGGTATAGGAATGCCATATGGGTAGAAGCAAGCTGCCAGGAAGCTGACAGAAATGTCTGAATGAGCAAGCTGCCTCTCAGCCTGGGCCTGCCTCCCTGTGCTCATGCCCGAGTATCCTCAGAACACTCCCAAGAACACAGGATTAATACCTTTTGGTAGAAATAGAACATGGCACAGGATTGGGCTTGCTGATGTTAAAGATAACTACATTTCTGGATGGATTTACGGGAACACAACTTTTTCAAATAGCAAATAGCAAAACTCTGTTGTGTGGAGAAGCCTGCCGGGCAAACACAGGCCTCCATTCACTTGGGCACCTTCCTGTCACTGATGAAAGCTTCTCTGACTGAGAAATGTACAAAGTGATCTTTGCTGGTGTGCCTCTGGCTAAAGTAATACAAGACGGGCAGAGCTGAGGCGGGATGGATTGAACGTGAACGTGGGGCCACTACCAGAGAGCTGGTCTTGACGATGGAGAAGATGCTGCCAAGAATCCCTGAGCAGATGAGCAGCTCTTTCTGCTGCCTCAGGTGAAGGTGAATGTGATGGAGAACCACAGGAAGCAGGATGCGGCGGGACTCTGAGAGAGAAAACACAAAGGTGAAGAAGCCCTTCAGAGGAAAACTAGCTACCTCTGGAAGCCAGTGGCACTGTGGGACTTCACTGGTCTCAAGGTAGGTGGGGCTGAAATGGGTGCCAAGCTGGAGGTCACTTCCTTCCCTTTGAGGTCCTAAAAGCCCACTTCCTAGACATTATAAGGCATCCCACAGCATTATCCTTCCATCTCTCTTTCCTTCTTTCTCATTTTAAGCCTGGTATCTATGGCATTTTGTGCAGGATGAACATTAGGGAATTACTTCCAAATGAAATCTCTTCAATGACTAGATTCCAAATTAAAAGCATAGCTTACAGTGAAAATTCCATTTAAGTGACACATCTAGTTCTATGAACTATAGTGACTGAACCTGTAGACTTGATATGGATTATAAATGGCCACTCTTTATGATGCTCTGGCTAGGGGCCTGGCATGAGCATTTACTTGGTGGCAGCCATGAGGCCTACCTCCTTTTCCCCTCAGGCTTAGAGGACAGGCTTGGCACGTCCACAGCATGAAGGGAACATTGACAGGACTTTGTCTTGTCATAAGCCTTTGATAATTAGCTAATCCTTATTGCCAATCCTAACTTTTCTCTTCAATGTTACCTAAGCAACATTTTCATCAGGAGATGACTACATTCTTCTGTCAGGAAGGCTGAATCCTAATTCCTTTATTAACTCACCTAAGGGACCTTAGGCAGGTTGATTCCTCCTATGGGCTTGCTTTTTCCCATCTGTACAATGAGGTGCTAATGGCCGTTTCTGCATTTCCTTCACAGGTGTGATGAGAAGACAAAGTGAAATACAAGTGTGAACATGTTTCTGGTGCTCTGTGCTCCTATGTGGTCAGTGACTGTGTGACTCTGCAGGTACCTTCCTACCTGGCCAGCATGATGTAGTCAGATTACCAGTAACACAAACAAGCCAGGGCATTTTGGATTTATTTGACCATAGCTAAGTATTCCAGATGAAATTTGGAAAGAAAATCTTTGTGTTTTTTTTTTCCAGCCAAAGACAAATTACATGACTTACAAGGGATTTGGGGGCTGTCTTGTCAAATACCTACAATATATTCAAACAAAATGGAATGACAGCTATTCTATGTTTAAAAGGATGCTTGGACAAAAGAGAAGTTCATAATACATTCCACAGACCAAAATACCAACAGAGCAGGATTTATAACATAAATATATATAAAAACTACTGCAGAGAAAATAGTAGTTTGTTACTGGAACCTGCTAAAGAAGAGACCAGACTGATGCGCTCTGAGAACGTAAGTGTTGCTTAAAAGACACTGTTGGTAAAAAAAATCTCGCTTCAAGGGAGCTGCTGCAACTCAAGCATTCAATGAAACCGAGATGCAAATGAAAATCGGTGGTGGCTTGTTCTCTCAAAATCCAACTACATAGTTCCACTGCCACATAAAGTTTAAGAACAGTTTTTCTTAAGTGATTATGGGAAGCAGCAGGTACATACACAAATATTAGAAATAAAGGATGTCAGTGAGGGCAGTCTGCTGTCCCCGTTCCCACATATTTGAAAGCATCTTCTTGAAGCAGTGCACAAAGCCTAAGCATACGCAGTGGCCTCAGTGCCAATGCATCCAAACCAGTGATAAAAATCTCCATCCCCCTCCCCCCCCAAAAAAAATCCCCATCCCAGGAACTGGTGAAGGGAGAAATGTTTACTACAAAGTTACTGGTAGAGAAAAACTGACTTTCTTGGTGGCAGCTTTGCCATGAATCATAACATACACTGGCAGAGTTAAGTTAAAGGGAACACTTATTTAGTATTGCAATTGTTTGTAGCACTTGGTTGAGAAAATACTGTTCTTACAGTTTAAATGTCAAACAAAAATTTTTACTACCCAAAACTCTCATTATAAAAATTCTAATAATAATCGTTTCATTAGCATTTCAGATTTATTTCTGTGACCTAGAAATTTATTCTATGATTATGATTATCCATTTAAAGCATAAGGCTCATTGATCTTAACATTTGGCCACTGAGTATTTGGTCACCCTGCCAGGCTGATCATGCTGAATGTGGTTTCAGGTATGAATACAGAGGTTCTTCCAGAAAGGTAGATTGGGTTGTTTATTATTTGCTAGGCTGTCCTGAGCTCTTGGGGAGTGGAGGGCTCACTGTCCATCTCTTTATCTGATCCTCAGAGGCTCTTTCAAAGATGGGCAAGGAATCTATCTGACTGGTGCGACAAGGAACAAAGTAAACACAGTGGGTCCTCAGGGCCCCCTTTTAGGGTCTCTCTTATTTCCTGGACTTACTCTTACCTTCTCTCTTGCTCCCTCTCCTTTCCCTCTGCTTTCCCATCCTGCTGGGGGTGTGGCAGGCCCTACTCTTGGCAGCTGGTTAGACTTGTGGGCCTGCAAGTTGCTCTATGGGCCACCGCATGGGCACGGCCCAGGCTGTGGGTCACTAGGGATAAATCATGATTGAGACAGTGGGTCTCCGTCTTGCCTGCATTATCTAACATAGTTTCCCAAGCTCTGCATTTTTAGGGCCACAGGCTTCTTGCATGAGGGCTGATAAAATGGATCCTTTGATTACCACTTGATAATTAGCCTGGAAAAGAGGAAATGTGAGTCTGACTTTCATCCCAACTTGATTTACCTGAGAAAGAAAACAGGCGGCTATCCACAGTCCTGGCGATGGACTGTAGCTTCACCACATCCATCGATTGCCCAATGTGCACAGTGCTGGGCATGCTCCCCAGAGTTCCTCTTACAAACTCTGCCACCTCCTGCACGGTGAACATTTGCAGCAGCTCGTCAAAGATGGTTGGGAAGGAATTAAGGAGTGCAGCCTGTAGAAGCAAGTGAGGCTGTGGTTAGGGCAGAGTTAGGTGCCTATCTCCCATGCTCAGATAATCATACGAGGAGTTGAGAGGCTGAAAAGTCACTGCAGCACCCCTGCCTCATAGGGGCTCCTCCTGGGCTTTTGACTCCACACATCCCTGCTGCACTCTTGGGGCATGGAACACAGGAGCAAGAAGGAAACTAAAACAAGAAAATGTGCTGGGGCTCAGGCCACTTGAAGCTTTCATAACTTGCCAATACATTTCCTGGCAAGAGAAGGGAATATAAAAAGAAATCAGCTCAATATGGCTTAATAGCCGTAGCTGTTTTGTTCACAAAATGGATTTAGATTTTTTGTCTGTCTCTATGATCAAACTCTCAACATTCTAATTTTGGTCTCAAATTCAAGCCAGACACTGCTCAAAGGAAACATAGCGGAGAGAACTGAGCACCACCAAGCAGCATGAGCTGAACTCCGCTCACAGCCCTGTAGCCAGCAATGCAGCTCTGAGAACTGGACCATTTTCCCAGGATAGAGACATTTATTTAAAACCATGAAATCTGAAGGCTTTGTAAATTGTGTCCTTCTGTGATGCTTAGCAGTGTTAAGTGTAAATCCACAAGGATGGAGAAGGTGTGGATTTCGTCAGCTAGGAACTCTCGAGGACTGGTGATTACGTTGGCATAGAGTTCAGCAACCTAGATGGCCGGGGCACCGGTAGGAGTGTGTGTGTTTGGAGACTTCTCTTCATGGATCTCGGCTCTTGTAGACCCATGAGGTGGCTTCTTCAGGACAATCTGATAATAGTTCCAGAGCCTTTCAGAGACAGATTAGTACAGGAGAAAAAGAATGAGTTTTGGAATTGTACAGACATGAGTTCGTATCTCAGCTTTACTACTTGTTTGTCATATAACCTTCAGTGAGTTACTGCCTAATCCTCTGTTTTCTCATCTATAAAGTGAGGATGATGTTATCACTTGTCTCCTGGTATTGGCATGAAAAAAATTAGGTGCATGAAGTTTGTTTCCAGCAGAGTGGCCGGCCCATCACTGGCCTTTGAGAAATATTGGTCCTCCTTTTCTCTTCTCTACCTGGTAGCAACACGAAGGCGGCTTTCCCACTTCTCAGTCCTCTTACACAATTAACCCAGAATTCACACAGGGGAATGGAGTGTCACTGTGAGACAAGAAGGTGAGAGTGCACTCCTCCCGTGTGGCATGTAGTGAAATGGGGGGGGTGCTATTTCCTTGACTGCTTCATCAGGCAGTAGACACTGACCTAGAGTGAGTACAAATTTATGCCATGGGGAAACAGGTCTGTTATCAAACTGCAGTCTGTGTTCAGGCCAGGCCCAAGGACAGAACTTAGATGAATTCTGTCTACAGATTTCTAACTCCCTGGGATATCAAAGAGATTTTGTTTTTGCAGAAATTAGAACAGCACAAGAACATATTATCATAAGCAGTTAGATATAAAAGACAAAGGGGAAAAAGCAGGCCTTTCATAATCCACAACAAATAGTAAATATTCTCTTAAGTGTTGAGATTTCCTATAGTTATGCACCAGGACAGAAGGACACTTGCACCTGAACATCTCCTAGTGTCAGAAGCAAAGACATAAAATCTGACTGAACCATGGACTTGCTGAGAGATCTGAAACTCATGAAACATGAACCACCAAAGAAGCAGGTCTGCTCCTGATTTGGGTCTAAGCTGAGACTAGATCTGAGCTCTTGTGATGTGACAGGAACATGCTACTGAGTACAAGGCATTGCTAAGTTCTCAGAAAGCATATCTGCCTTGCTCTCCTAGCTACCTCTGACCACCCTATCTCTCTGTATACTGAGGGGAAGAGTAGGAGTCCTGGGCCTTTGCTGTCAGGAACAGATGGGCAGGAGGAGAGATGGGAGGAGGAAGATGAGGTGTGTGGGGTACTTTGGAAGGGAGACCACAGAATGACCCCCCCTTTTTTTTTTAAAGAAACACTTGGAAACCTTGAGGAATTCCCTCTTTTATAAAGTCTAGCTCACAGTTGTTCACGTGTTCTCTGGTCCAAAGGGCTTAAAGGCAGTTGGCAACAAGGGCAGCACAGGGTCAGGTGGAAAAGAAAAAACCGGAATATTCTAATCTTAAAGGAGGTATTTAAACATACATTTGCACTCATTGCAGTCCTAGCACCAACTGAATGAACGGATGGGAGAGTGATCTTTTGAGTAATAACTGGCTTCAAAAAATCAAAGAAATACCTCTATTAGATAAAATTCTGACATTTATATATAAGAGAAAATAACCCCCTTGTGACTGTGGTAATAAACAGTATCCTTGATCCTTTCTAGGGTGAGGATCCCTGGAAAAGGTAACAGATTAGCTGACTGGATATTTTTAATATAAGGAAACAAATTTCTTCCCACACTGGTATTTCTAATAGAATCTAATCTTAATTCTTAACCAAGTTTTCCAGTTATTTCTGCCTATTTTACTCTTAACTTCTGGAATGGATAAGTACTAATCTAACGTTTATTTTTTTTAAGTTTTTAAAAAATTAACACAGTAACTAGGAAACAAAATTCTCTGTATGTTCTGAATATCCTCTTTAAATAAGACATTCATAAATGACAAATAGTACGGCAACTAAATAAATTTGGCCTATAGAGGGCTTCTGAGAATAAAGTTGTGCTTCTTCTCCACCATAAAGCCACTGGGCTGTTTTATATTTGGCAGCTGGGGCATAGCTGACTCTGAAGTAAAAGTAGCATTGTGTTCTATTAGGTATTTCCTTGCAAATCACCCCTCACCCAGCACACAGGAGTCTGGCAGGGCTTCTTGAACTCCAGCAGCCAGAGGACAAAGAAACCACCTGCTAAGGCAGACAAGAATCCAGCAGCAAAACTTCCCTGCAGCTCACAGACCTGAGTGAAAAGGAGTGTTTCTGAGTTTCTGCTGTCCAGACTGAGCACAAACCGGATGGACTGGAAAAGTTCTTGGATGCTGGACCGGAACTGTTCCTCTTCCATCCCACAGGTGGCTCGGGAATACAGGATCCTGGATTGCACAATAAACTTGAAAAGGTACTCCAAGGCCTGGAGGTGTGGGAGCAAAAGTGATAGAGAGGTCGGGTCATGATCTCAGGGTCCTGGGATCAAGCCCCGCATCGGGCTCTCTGCTTAGTGGGGAGCCTGCTTCCTCCTCTCTCTCTGCCTGCCTCTGCCTACTTGTGATCTCTCTCTCTCTCTCTCTCTGTCAAATAAATAAATAAAATCTAAAGAAAAATGATAGAGAGGTGTTGAAGATGGCCAACAACTAACACAGCAGGGAATAAAGGGCTACATAACTGTAATTTCTACACCAAAATCAGGTGATGGGCAAATTTCATGCTGTTTCCTCTGGAATGCTCACCCCCCAGCTCTGAACATTGATTTCAGCCCAGAGATCATCTCCTCAGAGAGGTTTTCCCTAAAATCTTGACCTGAAGTAAAACTTCCTCTCCATCCAGTCTATTCTAAGATCCTGTTTATTCCCTTCATAGTATTCATCAAGTTTTTTTTCCACTGACTTTGTGTATTTATTCGTGTTATATGTTTGTCTGTCTTTCCAAAGAACTTGGATGGAAGTGCTATGAAGGCCTAGCCTTTTCTGCTTGGGTCCCTGCTGAGTTCCCAGTGGCTCCTACAGTGTTTGACACATGGCAGGTATCAAGCAACATTAAATGACTGAATGACTGAATGAATGATTCTTAAGAGAAAACAACTTCTTCTGTGATGCTTTCTCCAGTATCCTGAGCAATTAATTTTGGGAGTCAAAGAAAATCTTTTGCATTTAACTCAACATTTATCCCCTCAAATATCATATGAGGCACCCGACAGGTACTGGGTTAAGAGACGAACAGAATCTGGGCCTTGCCATCACATCACATTCAGAGCCCTGCTCTACACCTGGGCTCATGCATGCTTCACAGGGGATGTTTTCTTCAAGGGGAGAGGCCTGTCTTACTCGACTTGTCTTTGCATCCTAGCACCCACAACAGATGCCGACTGCTTTGTAGATATGTATTATATGAAGGAGCACAGAAATAACACTTGTGGCCTTAGGTTTTTACAGAATGTACAAAGAAGAGGCAGGGGAACACAGTCCTATGATTTGATTTTGCCTCTTCAGTCTGATGACGCTTGGGGAAACACCTGTCTCAACTGTTACCCTGTGGACAAGAACAGCATAATCACAGGCCCAGTAGTACTTGCAGCAGATGATGTGAAATTAAAAGGGGACAAAGAAAAAGCAGAACAACTTTGTTGCCATTCTTCTTTTATTGCTAACTGGAAAGGGTTGGAAAGACATGCTTAAAAACAATTTTAAAAAAGTAACTCAAGAACATGAAAATGTAGGGGTGGAAAGGGAAAAAGCATGGACTTGTGAGTTCCCAGAAGATATGGCCGCTTTCTTTAAATAGCTACCCGGAGAACTACCGAGCAAAAGAGGGATCAAAATTCTCATGGGTGATTCTTTACAACAGAAGCAGTACCATGAAAAGAAGTTACCAGAAAGTGAAGCTAACTCACAATGAGGATGGACCCCTGAAAACTGGAGTTGCCTAGAAATGCAAAAGCCTGCCTTATCATGGAGCCTGTTTATGCAGGGGTGCTACCCTGGGTTCCTCCAAAGGTCAAGGTTTTAAGACTATCTTCTTCTCAATATATCCATATATAGTGTATTCACACTCAGCTCTTTTCACTTAAAACAGTTCTAAAAAAACCCAATATTTAGTAACCACTGAACAAGGAAAAGTGTTTGAATATCTTAATTCTAATCAATGTTGCTACCAACACTGGTTTAGAAGGAGATATGATGCTTTGGCCAATGGAAACAGAGATGGATGCTGTTGGCAAAAACCAGACAGGAAGGATGGCCAGGAGCTCCATGCACATCATCCATCCTTCCGGCATTAAGATAACATTATTAGGCATACAGATCTTCTCACCAAAATCAAGGTGAGGAAAAAGGGGACTTATGTGGTCCAAGGTGTTCCTGAAAGCAGGCCAGTGTACTAGGATGTCTACCCTTGTCCTGCACGCTACAAACCATTGCCATTACTGACAAACAACTGCAGGGTGGGCCCTTTATGTACAGTGAGCTCAGTACTTTACCCGCATGGCTTCCTGAATGTGGTCCTGTCGAATCAGTTCTGCTGAGCAGTCCATGTACCACTTCAAACAGCGGATGAGCTCCCTGGGAAAGAGAACAGTTCCAGAAACCCCACTTTAATTCAAAAGCAATGCAGCTTGAAATTTCTGCAGCCCAGAATTAGCCACACAGGAATAATGTGCTGCTGATGAGTCAGAATGGAGTGATGGGTCCGTTACAGCTGTGGAATCTCCAGATCATCTGAGACCAGACAACATACCTCGCTAAGACAACATACCTCATCCATAGAGTTGCTGCATTTTAATTAGCAATTATAATCATTCTTTCTCAGTCTCCCTGACACACATTTCTTCTTTGATTATAAGAAAGTTTCCCCAAAGTACTGGACATTGCACGTATTTTTGTTTTGTCTAAACTTGCTGTGTCTCCAGAATATACAACAATGTCTAGTAAATAGTAGACGGAGATATGGGTATACAGTCCCATGTGCGCCTCCTTGCTCCACCTTTATCTCATATATTTTATTTCCTTAGGACCAAGTAACCTGAGTGGAGGGAGACGACAGGATCAGAAGGCCAGTTCCTCACGTGGCAACAGGGCACAGAAGTCAAGTACAGGCCTTGGTCAGACAGCAGGGTTCACATCTGGGGCCTATCAATATCTAGCTCTGTGCTCTTGGGCAAGTTACGTGATGCCTCTGTGCCATTTTCTTCATTTAAAATGCAGAGAAAACAATAGTACACTTGAAGTTACTGTGAATACTGATGAGATGATGACATGCTTAGCATGGTGCCTGCTCTACAGAGTGACATCAAAGTGCCAGAGTTCCAGGGACTCACAGCCTCATCACCCTTAGGTTTTACTTGTGTTTTCAAAAATTGTGCTAATTCCACAGAAGAAAGTGATGACTTTTTAAAAATTGCTTTAACAGTTTTAGATAACCTGTTTTCCATGTTAACTATATCTTTTATCAACTTTTTATTTCTTTGATATTTATTTGTGGGTGCTGTATTTACCTATTCACATGTTTCTCATGGACAAAGCAAGACTAAATTTTAGTAGCTTTTTTTAAAAAGATTTTTTAAGATTTTATTTATTCATTTGACACACAGAGAGAGATTATAAGTAGGCAGAGAGGCAGGCAGAGAGAGAGGAGAGAGGAGGAAGCAGGCTCCCTGCTGAGCAGAGAGCCCGATGTGGGCCTCGATCCCAGGACCCTGGGATCATGACCTGAGCCGAAGGCAGCGGCTTTAACCCACTGAGCCACCCAGGCGCCCTGGATAAAATCTTTANTCGCCCCTTTTTAAAAGATTTTTATTTATTTATTTATTTGACACACAGAGAGAGAGAGAGAGAGAGATCATAAGCAGGCTGAGAGACAGGCAGAGAGAGAGGAGGAAGCAGGCTCCCTACTGAGCAGGGAGCCCGATGCGGGCCTCAATCCCAGGACCCTGAGATCATGACCTGAGCTGAAGGCAGGAGCTTTAACCCACTGAGCCACCCAGACGTCCAAATTATAGTAGCTCTGCCACCATTTCTTAGAAGGAAAAGTATGACACCTGTGTAGTAAACTATGCTTTAAAATGAGAGCTCAAAGCACAGCTAATACCCTATTCAATGGTGAAAGAAAGTTATTCCTCTAAGATTAGAAATAAGGCAAGGATACCTGGTTTTTCCTCTTCTATTCAACATAGTACTGGAAGAACAGTTAGGCAAGAAAAAGCAGTAAAAGGCATTCAAACTGGAAAGGAAGAGATAAAATTATCTTTGTTTGCAGCTGACATGGTCTTACAGGTAGAAAACCTGAAGATTTCACAAAAAACCTTTTAGAACTAATAAATGAATTCAGCAAAATTGCAGGATATAAAATTAAGATACAAAAATCATTTGTCTTTCTACACACTTATAATGAGTACTTCAAAAAGGAAATTAAGGGAAAAAATCCATTTATAGTAACATCAAAAGAGAGTAAAATACTTAGGACTAACTTAACCAAAGAGGTGAAAGATTTGTAGACTTGTACTTTGAAAACTATAAAATGTTGCTGAGAGAAATTAAAGAAGATATTAATAAATGAAAAGACACTATGTTCATTGATTGAAAGACTAAAACTATTAAGATATCAGCACTATCCAAAGTGATCTACACATTCAATACCATCTCTATCAAAATCCCAACAACACTTTTTGCATAAATAGAAAAATTCATCCTGAAGTTCATATGGAATCTCAAAGGTCCCCAAATAGTCAAAACAATCTTGAAAAGAAGAAGATGACTCACACTTCCTGATTTCAGAACTTACGACAAAACTACAATAACCAAAATAGCATGGTACTGGCATTAAGACAGACACACACATCAATAGAATAACAAAGCCCAGAAATAAATCCTCACAGAGATGGTCAAATGATTTTCAACAAGGGTGCCAAGACCATTCAATGGAGATAGGATAGTCTTTTCAATAATTATATCAGAAAAACTAGATATCTATGTGCAAAAGAATGAAGTTGGATTCTTATGTTACACAATAAACAAAAATTAACTCAAAATGCATCAAAGACCTAAATGTAAGAGCTAAAACTATAAATTAAACTTGCAGACAAAAACATAGGGGAAAATATCTATGACACTGGATTTAGCAATTGATTTCTTAGACGTGTCATCAAAAACACAGGAAACAAAAGAAAAAATAGATAAGCTGGACTACCTCAAAACTGAACACTTCTGTACATCAAAAGACACAATCAACAGAAAGAAAGACAATGGGAGGAAATGTTTGTAAATCATGTACCTGACAAAGGGTTAATAACTAGATTATATAAAGAATTCCTTCAGCTCAACAATAAAAAACCAAACAACTTGTTTAAAAATGGGCAAAGGACTTAAATAAATTTTTCTCCAAAGATATACAAATGGTCAATAAATACATGAAGAGATGCTCAGCATCATTAATCATTAGGGAAATGCAAATCAAAACCACAATGAGATACCACTTCACACCAATTAAGGATGATAACTATAAAACCCCCACTCCTCCTAAAAAACACAACATAAAATAACAAGTCTTGGCTTGAGGACATGGAGAAACTGGAGCCCTTGAATCCCGTTGGTGGGAATGTAAAATGATGTAGCTGCTGTGGAAAACAGTATGGTGGTTCCTCAAAAAATTAAAACTAAAACTACCTTATGAACCTGTAATCCCACTTCTGGGTATATGTCAAAAAGAAGAGAAAGCAGGGTCTTGAAGAGATATCTGTATCCCTATGTTCACAGCAGCATTATTCACAATAACTGAAAGGCGAGAGCAACCCAAGTACTCATCGACAGGTAAGTGGATAAACAAAATGTGGTATATATGTACAGTGGAACATTATTCAGCCTTTAAAAGGAAGGAAATTCTGACACATGCTACAACATGGATGAACCCTGAAGACATTATGGTAAGTGAAATAAGCCAGACACAAATAGACAAATATTTTGTGATTCAATTGACATGAGGTACCTAGAACAGGCACATTCAGAGACAGAAAGTACAATTGTGGTTGCCTAGGGGCAGCAGGAGGGGGAAGGGTGATGGGGAGTTAATATTTAAGGGATACAAGTTTCAGTTTTACAAGCTGAAGAAGTTCTGGAGATGGATGGTGACGATGGTGGTACAACAATGTGAACGTACTTTGCCACTGAGCTGTACACTTAAAAATAGATATTTTATATTCTATGTATTTTACCACAATTAGAAAAAAAAATTAAGTTAAAAAAAAGTCAGCTGAATGAATAGCAGTTGTCACTGAGCTTTTTTTAAGCCTGTATTTCTATTCAAACCAAGTTCTAATAATGATGTCAAATGGAACTTACTTGTATGCCAGGGCTCCAGCAAAGTGTTTCTGGATGTATGTGTCCATTACAGGCCGGAAGTGGAAATACTTGATGTCTCTGAGCAGGTTGATGATGAATACCTGGAGGAGATGGAGGGCACCAGCGTTCACTGGAGGCCTTGGACTTATCTCCAGCAGAAAACAGAACACTTGCTTCTTTAAGGAATGACAAACTGTCAGTGTTTTCTCTAGTGTTCCCCATGGGCAGAGAATGTAAGATTTCTATTCTGTGTCTATTTCTGTCCTGTCTGTTCTATTCCTATAGGCCCCAGCCTCTGAATTCAGACTTGGGGCTCATTTGTCTGTGCCAGTGTTACTCTGAGTCTCTTCACAATAATGCTAGGTTGTGTAATACAGATTAGGATACAGCAAAACAATACCTGTGTATGGTGGCATAAATACAAAGGTGTCTCAGAAAACTTGGAAAATAGAAGGAAAAAAAGATTATCCTCTGAGCCAGCTCAGCCTATGAAAGGCTGTGCCCTTCAGAAATGGGGCTGGCTGGCCAGGAGAGCAGGACGGAGAAAAGCTAAAGGGGCAAACTATGCATGTGTCATTTTAACTCTCGCCTCTGTTCCTCATCTGTTAGGTAGACTTACAGTATGGGGTTCCCCCTGAATGTACAGCACTCATATGGTACTGGATCTATTAAGTTAAATGCACTGAACATTCAAGCCACTGTCCATCCTCACTAAGCAAACTTTGGAGATTCCGGTTCCTAAACAACTACACATAGGGAGACAGTGTGACGCTCACACCAACATGGGTGAGTCTCTGCTCTTCCTGGTGGTTACACCCTACTGTGCAGGAGAAAGAACAGGGCATCTGGTTTCCTATATTCATCTCTGAGCATATTGTTGGTGTGTAGGTCTCTATTTCAGGGGCTAGGCAACTCTGCAGCAGTGATGAGACTGCGTAACAGAATGACAAAGTTGAGGCCCAGACCTGACCAGGCTGGATTATTCAAATTTGATGTTGGGATCTGACTGGTAAGTTGGTTGGTTGGTCTTCCTTGGGTGACACTCCTCAGCCCCTTTTCTATTGGAAACATCTGTACCTTGTATTGACTCATTCTAATAAATTGCTTCTCTTGGATTTTTAAAAACATGACAGAAATAACTAACAAAATGAAAGTCTGAAGGGTGAGACTTACCAAAGACTGAAACACCAATAGGCCATATTTCTCTGTATTATCATCCAAAATCACAAAGAGTGTATCTAAGATGTCTTGCAGAAACTGTAACATAAAAATCAGAGGGCTCATGTCTTAGGACCTTGTACACATGGTCAAACTTTCATACACCAATGACTTTAATCTCCCAATAAACAAACTCAAAAATCTAAGATCTCTAATCACCACTTAAAAATAATCAAATATCCCACCTCCACCTAACTAAGGGTTAACTAGGTGGACTAGGGGTGTTTGCGTATAGCTCACAGGGTCCTGAGAGAGATTCGGAGAAGCTTTTTCTCTTGGGTGAGTGCTAAACTTCCAAGGCAAGAACAGTTACCTAAAAAGCACAGGACACTCATGTAGAATTATAACTTTGAAATAATGAAAATCTAAGTGATTCTGATGCCAAATTTATTTTGAGAAAAAGAATTCACGTTCCCAAGACCCCAAAGAGTGCTGTAGTCCCCTTACTCTCTATTGTGGCCTAACTCTATAGAGGACACTTAAATGAGGGTATGGCAGGCTAGGCCTTAGCTACAGAAACCATGTTTTGGTCTAGAAATTAGTATTCTGGGAGAAGGGAGAAAGCTGCTGCTAAGGGCCATCAATGAGGGTAAAAGATCTGGAAGCACCATTTTGTTTTTGTTTTTTTGTTTTTTGTTTCTAAGATGCAAAATCCAAGGGAGAGGATGATAAATACTCATGGATACTGGCAGTCTTTAAAAATCAAATCTAACAATCTGTTGGTCGAAAGGCATCTGAATGATACAACGTTTACAATTTATTTCCTAGCAATGTCTAAAGTGGCAGGCATGGATCGGAGTGTTGATGGGCAGTATTGGCCACAGGCTGAAGATTACTGGCGCTAGGGGATAGGTACTCATAGGGTTCTTTCTACTATTTTACTTTTGTGTATGTTTGAAATATTCTAATAAAAAGAAAAATATTTTAAAATTCTAGCAGATTCTTTTCACACTCCCTTCTGGTGGCTTGAGATCAGTTATTGATACTAAAACCAGATATGCTGATAGAATATTTTCTTATGAGGAATACAACAACTCAGACTGAAAAAGATTACAGATTTTTAAAATACCTTTCTATTTACTAATTGATATTTTAAATATGTTTAAAAGAAAAAAATGCCCTGAGAATAAACTGATCTTCAGTTTCAAAAACTAGTATTAGCAGCGGTGCCTGGGTGGCTCAATAGGTTCAGTGCCCAACTCTTGATTTCAGTTCAGGTCATGATCTCAGGGTCATGGTTTGAGGGTCCTGAACTCAGGGTCGTGAGATTGAGCCCATGTCAAGCTCTGTGCTGGGTGTGGAGCCTGCCTAAGATTCTTTCTCTCTCCCTGCCCGGCACCTAACCAAAGCAAAGCAAAGCAAAGCAAAACAAAACAAAACAAACAAAACAAAACTAGTATTAGCTTGTTTAAGAGTTCTTTTTAAAAATTGATGATAGGGGCACCTGGGTGGCTCAGTCGTTAAGTGTCTGCCTTTGGCTTAGGTCATGATCCCAGGGTCCTGGGATCCAGCCCTACATTGGGCTCCCTGCTCTGCAGGAAAGCCTGCTTCTCCCTCTCCCACTCTCTCCCTGCTGGTGTTCCCTCTCTTGTTGTATCTCTCTCTGTTAAATAAATAAATAAAATCTTTACATATATATATATATATATATACATAACAGATATATATTTAAATAAATAAAAATTGACGATACTCTGATTAATTGATGAAAACAAAATTCAGACAAGACTTCATAAAAATACATAGAGGTATACAGACTTTAAAACTGTTTCTTGTTTGGAGACACCATGTATGTTACTGAGTCAATGGTGCTATAAAATGAAAGTATCCACAGGGCTATCTGTGCTCATTGATTTGGTAATTACAATGACAGAACTATGAAAGCTCACTGAAGGACAAGCTGCCTTCTTGAAATTTAGTCTCTATACTACAGGCCACTACTCCTGCTGACGAACAAAGACACCTCCATTGTCCTCAGCAGAGTTCAATCCACTGTGTAGAATCTGCCTGTGGGCCTTACACCATAAGGTGGTATCTGCAGGTTTTCTTGAGCTAAAACCAGGTGGGCAAACACTCCACACAATGCAGAGAAGCCCTGCAGAAGACAACTGGGGACTACTAGTGTTGCTGTCAGTATGCTCAGGCCATTAGATGGGAAATGTCACAAAGGTACCAAGAGAAAGCAGTTGAGACAGGGAGTGGGGAAGGGTTCTCAGAATGGACTCTAAGTGAGAGACGGGGCAAAATCAGCAGCTATAAGTTAATGGAGAGTATTTAGAATTCTTCTAGATGATCAAGCCAGTAGAGCCGGAAAGACTTCAGGCTAGGTTTGTGGTTAAAGGGTTACAAATGAGGAAAATGAAAAAGAGATCTAAGGAAGGGAGAGGAGGCAGGACCAAGCATTTGGTGTGTTTCTGAAAGGATGCCTTCACCACTACCCTCTCATTATTGTTTTGTTTTCTAGGAAGAAAGACAATCAGAAAATAGGGTTTATAACTTAAATAGAGTTTCTAAAAGGTAATAAGCCCGAAGTGACACCTCCTTTAAAAAGAGAAGCTAACAAGGGTGCCTGGGTGGCTCAGTCGTTAAGTGTCTGCCTTCAGCTCAGGTCATGATCCCAGGGTCCTGGGATCAAGCCCTGCATCAGGCTCCCTGCTCAGTGGGAAGCTTGATTCTCCCTCTCCCATTCCCACTGCTTGTGTTCCCTCTCTACCTGTGTCTCTCTTTGTCAAATAAATAAATAAAATCTTAAAAAGAGAGAGAGAGAAAGAGAAGCTAACAAAAAAGAAAAAAGAAAAACAACTTTATTTCTAATCATCTAGTTATATTTCGAGAAATGGTCTTAGAGGGGTACTGGTAGAAATCAAGGAGAAGTGAGGACTTCTTCCAGATTCTTGCTCAGGCAGCACGTATGAATTTCAGGAAGCCATACCTTAACAATTTCTTCCCCACTGACATGCCGCAGCCGCCCTAGGATGTCCATGATCCGGTCTGGAAAAGCCTTCCATTTCAGCAGAGCAAGGAGGTCCACTAAAAAAGTAAGCACAAAAGATGGTGAACACTAGCTATGCCAAGGACAAGCAAAGCCCAGACCCTCCCCGTCTGGTGGAAACTAGAGGAAGAGAACTAGCCACAAGCATTAAAACAGCCTCTTTCGTGCTGATATCAAGGCCAAAGACACATCTGTGAAATCTGGAGGTGTACTCCGGAGCTGCTAAGACTATGGGAAACTTACAGGCTGCTATTGCCAAGTGCTTCCCCCAAACTTCAGGTGAAAAGAATGCCCTCATTGTGGCATGAAAAAGCAACTAATTTCTGTATCTCTTAGCATGCATCAGCAACATGAAACCTGCTACTGAGGACAGGGAGGGCAACCCCCTGCAGATCCCATCACCTACCATTCTGGGTGAGTTTGGTGGAGGAGAGCTGTGTGGAGATGAAGAAAGACTCTTTGGTGCTGCGCTGGAAGATGAGGCTGGAGGGGATGTTGGGGCAGCCATTGTAGTCCTCTTTGCAGCAGGGCAAGCCCAGGTACAGAGCATGGTTGTTAAATGTGCTATTCTCATCGCACTGCAGGCAAAGGTAGAGAATACGGAATGTTTCCCAAACCATGCCATGTGTAAAAGCAGGTAGTAGGAGATTTTTTGATGATGTTTGCTCTCATCTTCCTGAGGCTAGACCTTGGGCCTCAGGTCCTCTTAGAAGAGTGCTTTCAGTTTGGAAACTCCCCAGAATGACTCGTGTGCCTTTTAAAGAGAACACAGGGGGGCAGGTGGCCTCCACCTGGTATGCAGGCAACTCGGGGGGGGCAGCTGCATTATGACAGCTGACAGAACCATGATCTCAAATGGCAGGTGTCTGAACGCACTAGCCAAGGCCACAACAGCACAGAGAGTTGGTCACAGACTTCTATTACTTGTGAAGTGGGAGATGGGAAGCAAAGGGCCTGCTGGCATTACTTGTGGGAGGAAGGCCGCTGTAGTTAGAAGACAAAAACCTGCCCACGGCTGTCCCGCTGCCATCCACCAGCACACTACCCTGAATCCTTTGGCCTGCCCGCTGAAAACCACCTAACTGAGAACCATGTGTGAGAATGGTCTCAGGGATGTGAGGGTTGAGGTGAGAGACAGCCAGGCTCCATACCTTGTACACATAGAGCTCATGGATGTCATCTGAGAGAGTGGTGCCATCATCCCGCATCAGGGGTGAGAATGCAAAGCCAAAGAGTTTCTTTTCCCCTTTGTCCTTTGCTGCAACCAGAGCTAAGTGTTAGTTGTTTTTGCCCCTCACTTTGCTTTTTAACAGAAATTCCCCTTGTGCCTATCACCTACATTCTTTACTTCTTCCCTTGCTTTCATTAATTAGGTAGCTACCTGACTGCAGGAATGATGAGAAATGTACTGGACTGAGTTTCCATTTATATCCCAAGGTACATGGGCTACCTAGACTCAAATAGAAACTAGATTGCTGGTCTTAATAAACCAGAGACTCTTTAAGAAGCAGTTTAATATGCAGAAAAGAAACACCCAAAGGAGAACGACACTGGTAATTATCCAGTGTCTGGGTCAGACCCTAGGAAGGGCCAGTACCAGACCCCATAGTTTGAGGCCCTGTCTAAAGAACAGCCTCTGATGACATCCCATCCTTGAGTATCCATTTATTCAGAACTCCTCATTCTCTTGCCCCAATAAAAAAACCCTCTGAACTCTCTTCCTGAAGAAAGAGTTCTGAGACAATAGGACATTCACATCCTCCAAGGAATGTGGAGAGAAGTCTCACTCACTGGAACAATGTCTGAACTCGAAGCGCAGGTGGGAGCCCCGAAACCGGTCGATGGGGATGGGCAATTTGATAATCTCTCCCCAGCGAGGACTATTACTGTGGTAGAGGACAAAGGAGTGGTAGGAGCTCCTGTTTGGCTCTCCTGAACCCAAGCTTATGCAATCCTGAAAGAGAGAAGCAAAATAAAGTGTCATCTTCCTGGAGGAAGTCCCTGGACCTCTCCGTGGCGTTAGGACATTTTCTCCTTTGTGCAGGTCCTATTTTCCCACCAGGCCAAATCTACAAGGTGAGAAAATTCGTTTGACTTAAATTCAAAACTTTTGGAGATAACTGTATAGATGGCATAAAGAATCCACAGTCAATGCTCCTTCTTTTCCCTGGGGCAAAAGTAACCACACACACTGCTCAATAAACTGGAGGGAAGCTGAACAGTGTATCTGAACCACCAAGATGGGCTCTTCATCCTCATTCAGAAAGGAAACAGTGAAGTCCATAGGAGAAGTCAACTGTACATGACACTTTACCTGATCAGGAGATTAATTAATTTATAAAGTGAAGAGAGCTTGTTTTCTAATCTTCCCTACACTAATGTTGAACTGGCATTTTAGGTTGCTCTCAGCTTACTGTCCTTGGATATAGATAAGGCAGAACCAATTTTTTTATTATCATTTGCCCCAGGGGTACAGGTCTGTGAATCATTAAGGCAGAACCAAATTTAACTTGACCCCATTTCCAAATACTGCCATGAAGAGGTAGATCCATCTTCCTGGAAGACAGGAAGTTGCAGGTAATGCAATCAGGAGTAGGTCCCTATCTGCACAAGGGTGGTGTGAGCAGCTGACAGCTCTGCTGACCTTGGCATTATCCATGCAAACAGTGGACATGCCTTAGTCCTTGAGGTAGGTTTAAAAAAAAATTTTTTTTTTTAGTAAAATCTCTACACCCAATGTGAGGCTCAAATTCAAGACCCTGAGATCAAGAGTCACATGCTCTTCCAACTGAGCCAGCCAAGTGCCACCCTCCTTCTTTTTAAAGTTATTTTCTTGAGGTGGGTTTTTATAATGTAATACAAATCACTGTTTCTACCAACAAATAAAAATTCTCCTCTATTTCTTTCTAGCTTTGGGAGATGATTTTGACTAATTTTACTTTTTTCCTTCCATAAAATGTGGATGATCATTCCTGTTCTGCCTGCCTCACAAAGCTATTGTCAACATACAGGAGCAAGTCTGTAAAAGAGTGATTTGCCTTCTATCAAGTGCTATGCAAATGATGCCTTATTTGCCGGGGACTTTACCATGACATGACTGAGGGAAAAACTGACATACTGACAGTGGAAAAAAAGCACTCCAGCTCTTCAGTTTGAATGAAGAGTGACAGAAGATATACCTGCATCTTTATACTGGCATTGGCTGGAAATAATCTTTTAGAGCCTGACTCTGCTGTTCCTTGTCACATAACTTGGTACCAGCAAGTGAGTGCCTAGGTCCTACCCTTGACCAAAGAGCAAGTGCAGCTTTATTAGCTTAAGGAACAAAAAGAGTGGGACCTAATAACAGTTAACAAAAGTAGGTAGCTTGATGTTAGACAGAATGGCAGAAAAAGTAACATATAGGACAGAACTAGAGGGAATAGGTCTAAATTGGACCAGGAAGGATTGAGGTCGGACACTAGGAAGAATTTCTAAACAGGCTGTGTGACACTGGAAGCCATCATCAAAGCATACTGCAGGGTTTCCTTGAAGAAAAGAAAAGGCAGAGAAGAATGCATATGCAGTGATTTGAGTGAGGTCTGCCTGAGGAGAATGGATCTCTGGATAAAGTCCATAGAATCACAAAAATTATTACAGGATTAGCCTGCATTCCAAACTGACTGGCAAATCTTACCTTCAGTATTTCTCCATCTGCGTAAAGCACATACATGGTCACTTCAATATTCTTTTGTACACTCTTCCCCCCTCTCTCGAAATCCCCCTTCTCCAAGGTTAGGTACAGGTCATTGCGGATATCGCCTATGGGGAAAGAAATGCCATGTCTTCATGACCACAGAAGCCACACCGCCCCATTTGTATGGAGGACCAGGCTAGCATTTGGGTCCTCCAGGGTTCAGGTGGGTGCTTGGGGCATTGCAAGCTTGGTTAATAATGGTGGACATCTACCGGTATCAGTGCAACGATACTAGGTTGGTTAGTCATGTGTTCTCTAAGTATGAATTCTAAAGGTGTTCACCACACTTTGTCCAGGGTGGGAAAAGGTAGGGGCAGATAATCTTCTCTCATATTATAGGTGACTACTCAGTCTCTCTACCCTCCAGAATAGCTGCAATCTGAGACTTCCAAAGGGGAAAGATTTTAGAATCAACGGGAATAACACTTTTTTAAAAAAATCATGTCTATGCCTTAACTACTAATCCCTTCTCCTTTCCCTCAAAAAAAAAAAAGTAGTTTCCTTTTCCTTTTATAGTTTTCTTTTTTCAACTCTTAACCCTTCTGAGTCTTTCTAGAGGATACACTACTTTTTCCTTCTGGAGGCTTAGCTCCGAATCCCATCCCTTCCTGGAGTGCCACACAGAGGTCACTGGACTGCCATTTTTTTTTCTTTGTGTGGCATGTGCTCTGGGAGCAGATGACTCTTCAGAATCACAGGTGCTAAAGCACGGAGGAAGTGGGGGGACAATCTGTTGTGCTCTTGTTGCTTCCCCATGCTCTGACTCCCACTCACTTTGCCAAAATCTGCTGCTCGAGACTGGGCAGAAGAAGCTCAAACTGCAAGCTGAAATGACCTAAGAAATGACCACATCTGCCTTGTTTAGGGAAGTGGGATTATCTATTCATGTATAAGGGGAGCTCACTTGGGCTTCTCTAATTTTGTAACATGACCAGTTTTATTCATACCTTCTAAAGAAGGGTTTTTGACTTTCAAAAAAAAAAAGTAAAGTCTCTGGGAAAAAAATCTTCGAAGGAAAAATGGCAAAGGAAAACACACAAGACCAAAGTGAAGATGTGTTAGCAGCCTGAAGAATTCAATTGAGAGGTGATAGAATGATTAACTTGCAAAACAAGCCAATTCAGAATATTCTTTCTACCCCAGTTCTTAGTAAAACTGGCACGTCTAAAAGTTCCTTACTTGAAATCACAATGACATAAACAGGTATTGTTTCTGGTTAGCAAGTGAGCTCTCTGGTTTGGTCAGATACATGATGATACATGATCTGCACAGGCCACCTCTCTGATTGTGTGTCTTGGCGTCTCTTATGCATGAAACATGATAGACCAGGACTGGCATATACCTTGATTTTGAGGTCTTCATGAGCAGACCTTCTATTCTTCAGGTCGTCTTACTATACCAGGAATGCAGCCATGGCTATTTGGTTGCATAATGAAGCTCTTAAAATACTTCCACTCAAGTGGGGGAAGAGCAGCACATAAGAAGCAATTACTTATTCTCTAACAGCCCAGAGAACTTTCTTTAATGTGTGAAAAACATCCTGTTCCCCAAATAGCCCTGAGGCTACCACGAAGAAAAAGGAAAATTCCTTCTGAAAATCACATACAAATGTAACTAACTGCTGGCAAGGCAGGACAGCCTAGAGGGTGTCTATCCCTGCAATTCACACAGACTTCTCTCCTGGGTGAGGAGAGCCTCTACTTGGAATTTTCATGAGTCTGGCTTGAATCTGCTTCCTTTGGACATCTCTGCTTGGACCTTCCTAGCATATCATGAAAATAGCACTCAGATGTGCAGGTGGGGTAGGAAAGGAAAGCAGAAGGGAAACTCAAATCTATCAGTTTGCTACAATGGGCAGGAGCTGAATAAAATCAGTCCCCTGAAGTAAAATTCAAAATTAAATGGGAACTTTCCTATAGGTAATTGCTATTATAATGGGATAAATGAGAGTTGGTTACACCTTGAATTTTGAACAACTGAAACAGACATCTTAGAGCCTTCTTTTGATGAAACTCTTTTAGTTACATATTATCTTTTCTATGGAATTATTAAATTTAAGTAGTTATCAAATTTCTAGCCTGATTTGGCATAAAGTGAATAGAGAATCTTAATGTCTAATCTAAAGAATGGGTACATTTAAAACTATTACTCTGGTTTAAACCAGCACTCTCTAGAAGTCATTTAAGATAATCCACATGACATATAAAAGCAGATACTGGCTACGAGTAATAATATCCTAGCTTGTGCAGACATTTTAAATTTCTGTGACTCTACACAAAAGTTAGCCATAAATAAATGTGTCCTTCAAATGAAACATTTAAGCTTTTCCTAGCATTATATGATATAGAATACTCAAAAGTGGGCATTATCTTGGAGATTGATCATGACAGAATTTGGTCAGTGTTGATTTCATAGAGTGAGCCCATGGTTTCTATGCACCAACTCCAGGGCACGGTAAATCAAAATGCCAATTTCAAATGGAAGGACTGAGCTGGATATTCCTACAGTTTTCATTCTTTTAAAATTTTCTATTTAAACAGAATGCCTTTAGTGATATCTTGCGGAGAAAATTTATCAAAACAAGTAAACATACCCTCTGAGTTACAGACAGAAGCAGCTTGATTTCATCAGATCTTTCACTGCTCTTTATTTGGAGAACAGACTTGCCTAAGACCGGGGCTATTCTCAGCAGAATGGATATTAGGCTGCTTTATGGGTTGCAATTTTGCAAATTATGGCCTCCATTTCGAGAACTGCTATATAGTTAATGCTGCTGGAGCCCTCTTATCAAAAGGTCTCTGGGGGATCAGTTAAATAGAGCTCTCTACTAATGCTCTTGGAACTAGGAGAAAACCTAAGAAGCAGCCAATGTGAAGGCCCCAGGATCTAATGACTCAGGCCTGCCTTATAGATAGCTTCCCAGGTTCCTTGCTCTTCAGCTGTCCCTGTTATCTGTTGTATGTTCACAAAGCCCACCAGTGGAATCATGCTTTTGGGTTAAGGCACTGTCTCCAGGAGGCTCCTGTAAACTTTAGGACCAATTGCAAGGAAATATTACCAGGAGAGGTTTGAGGATAAGCACACTACAATGAGGATGGGAAAGAGAAGGGCTGAGCAATGGTTTGTGAGGTTAGTTTGCAGACCACCGTTTGGCTGGCTGTATTCTAATCACCTAGGGAGCTTATTAAAACTAGATTTCTAGCTTCTACCCAGTTGGTCTTGGGTGGAGTTTGTGTATGTACATTAAACAAACAAAGAAAATCACCAGGTGATTCTGATGCTTTCCAGGGTTTAATGCCAAGGGACCAGACCATGGGGTTTGCTGGGAAGATGTTGATGAAATCTGGCTGTGTTGGGGGGCAGCTCTTGGGCAGCACAGAGGAATGCTGAGAGGGTTCTGGGAAGGGAAGTTTTCTCTGTGGGGTGTGGAAGTGGGTATTATTGAGGGTGGCCTTGCCTCCCTTTGTTACATGAACTTGGCTTCCTGAGGTTAGCAGAGCATCTAACAGCATCAGCAATGCCTTATATCTCTGAGTGCTTAGCGCTCAGCTGACATGCACCAGAGTTTCTGGAATAGAAAGATGAATGAACGAGGTTGTTCTTGTAGGACGGCCTCCAAATATATTGTCTTTGTCCTTTTCACAGTCTGCAAGAGTAGCCAATGCCAGCTGTTGGTAGAGCTGCATGCCAGAAGACTAGGGACTTAAGAGGAAGCAGAGGTCAGCAAACTTTTTCTGTGAGAAGCTAGATAGTACATTCTTTAAGCTCTGTGGGTCACATAGGTCTCTGTTACACATTCTTTGTTTTCACAACCCTTTTAAAATGTGATAAAAACGTTCCTGGCTGGAAGATGGTACAAAAATAGGCTGTTGGCTGGATTTGGCCCAGGGACAATATTTTCCTGATACCTGGCTTGGAGTGGTTATGTGTCAAGAACAGCTTCACTACATCACAATGACACGTCAAAAATCTAGATTCTTGTAAGTCCACGCAAGCAACTGCTGGGAAGGAGCAAGGTAATGAACCTGAGGCCACCTTATTACATCAGGGATTGGCCTAAACCATTCTGGGGTCTTTATGGTAAGTGAGAGGTCTTAGAAAGAAACTTTTTCAGCTACCAGAAATCTTAGGGGGCTGGGAGCACTGTGACAGAGCTGTAGCCAACAGTGACAGAGAACTGCCGGCCTCAGTGGCCAGGTGCTACCCTCTGAAGTCCTGCATCCTGGTATGACACCGGAGAAACAGAACTCACAGTGTGTTTGCACCTCTTTCTGAGAGCAGACTCGAACGATTTCAGAAGTTCTGCAGTCTGGCTCAGGGACCAGAGCATCTGTCAGCAAGAGACTCCCCTGCCAGACACTCCAGCCTTATTAGGAATTTGGGGGCCACATGGTTCCAGCCTATGTGGAATTCCATCCCAAGAGAAATGATCCAGGACAGCCCACACAGCTTTGGGCACTCAGACTTGTTTGGATTCTTTATTATGTTCATGTTCCTTCTGTATTCATTAGTCACACCACATATTAGGAAGCTTTAGATTCAAGGATGCTAGTATTTAGTACTATATTATTTCTACCTTGTCTACTTCTAGATAGGATTAGGAAGGATAGTGCTTTCTTTCCCTTAAGACCATGTGAAACTAGAGCTAACCTTCTCTCAGCAGACACAGCGGCCTGCTCAGGATGGCACCAATTTTATCTCTTGGCAGAACAGGAGTGAAGTCTGCTGACAGCACCATGGAGATATGAAGACATTAACAACCATTCAACTTAGTTTCAGGCATACAACCAATAGTTTATTTTGTTGTATTCTTATTTTAAGGAAGAGACCTTCTCCCACCAAAAAGGACCCTTGGGAGGACTTCTTTAGAGTATCCAGGAGAGATGGGTTCTTTATTTTAAACCGTGTCTTCAGTGTCACACTTTTACTGGTTTCTGCTGTTATAAGGCCAGTGATGTTCTCTGATCTACCAGGAAGATAGGGATGGGCATAGTATGACATCATTATATATGGTTATTCCTTTCTTGGGTCAAGGATGTGCTGATCTTCCAACCTGTTATGGGACCAGATGTGATCACTCCTAAACCATCCCTTAGATATTGCCAAAGCCTCATTTGACACTCAGACGACCACAGTCCTATAAATCTCCTTGTGGTAAATACTTTCGTCACTCCCTTTGAGGAGAGCTTTCTTTTAAAAGTAATGTCCCTGTGTGTTTGCCTTTTGTGTGAGATGTGTCCAACAGTGCTGAAAAGACTAGCTTTCTGATTCTGTGTAGCCTGGGATAAGCACCTCTCATTTTCTTTTCAGTGGAAGTAGCTGTGTCTCCTAAAAATCTTTCCCTGTAGTTATACACCTAGTGCTCACGTTCTTAGTTTCCTCAGATCTTAATGAACACATAAGTAATACACAGTATTCTAGGCTGGGCTGGTAGCTTCTTCTTCTTCTTCTTTTTTTTAATATCTTGTCAGTTACCCCCAAAAGGTGAGGCTGATGAAGTATTAATAATGTCCATGATACCCCACCCCACTATTGCAACATTCCATGAAACAAATGAAGATGGAAACAAAGCAGGCAAAAAGCAGACAGGACACACAAAAGCAGGAACTTACACCCAAATATCTTCATCTCTGCACCAGAAAGAAAGGGGCGAGAATGAGGGGACAGCAGAGAGAGAGACAGGAACAATTAAGACAAACAGGAAAAGAGAAAAAACAAAACAAAACATCACTCGCAGGTTGGTGATGAAGCATGAACTTTTTATCAAGGGTCAAAGCAGAAGATAGAGTGTATTTCTGAGCACAAGGGCACGAGTCAGAGGGTCCCCTAGAGGGATGTCATGCTTGCAGAGCTGCCTTCTAAGGGCAAGTTCGGAGCAACCCGGAGAGAAGCATTCCTTGTGCCAGGGATGACTCAGGGAGGGGCAAAGCCTCCCCAAGGCAGAGTCCCTTTTTAGGACATGGCTCTCAAAAGGGGTCCCAAACTAGCAGCATTACCATCACCTCAGAGCTTGTAAGGAATGCAAATTGTTGGGTCCCACTCCATTCCTACTATATCAGAAACTCCTGGGTGTGGGCCCAGCAGTCTGTTTCTCCAAGCCCTGCAGGTGACTCAAGTCAGAGAACTACTGCTTTGGGAAAAACCTAGTCCTCAGTCAGAGCACATTAAATCAAAGGGTAGGTTTCTTCTGACAAGACAGAAGACCATGTCACTCATATGAAACTCACTGCCCACAGAAAGTGAAAACCCTTAAAAATTCAAGACTTAGACAATAAATCAAAATGTAATTCCCACAGAGCCATGACAGAACTCTGTACTCCTACTGACTCCAGGAACAGGCTTTATAGGAAAGCTACAAAAGAAGAGGGATGTAGAAGGTGGTTGCATGGCTCTACTGGCTCAGGCATGGTCTGCAGGAGGGCACAGCCTCTTCTTGAGCAAAAGGTTTTAATCATTCCTTTCAGTTTACAGTCTTTTGGCTGGCAGTTTTCTTTTGGCTACTTCATTGGGAACAATGTTAACTCCAACTTGTTTACCTGGAACACTTGTCCTGCTCTAGTCTTTCCTGCCCATTTTCTTGAAAAGAAAAATGTAGGTTGAACTGAACTAAAGTGAGTTTGGAGAGGAGGAAGTACCCAGAGGAATATGGTGACCAACCAATAAAACACAGTGAGTGCTAAGTTTCAAAATCAGGCTTCAATTCCCATATCTCTCTGTTCTTCCCTAATCAAGAATGTCATCTCCTGTTTGGTGTGCCTTCTCCGGGACCTCCCAGGGCCCCAGCAATCACACTCCTGCCTCCTGCTCACTACCACGGCTCAGGAGCAGAGCTAGAGGGATGTGCTGTCAGGACCTCAGCTGTGGCACAGAGGAGCACATCTCTGGTTCACAGCACTCATGTGGCGTCGCCCATGGAAAGTAATGGGAGACCATCAAAGAGACCTTTTTAAAAATGGTGTGTTGAATACTGGTGTGGCAAGAGCCTGGCTGAACTCTAAAACTTAAGTATTGAAATGCTCACAGTTACTGACATAATTCATTGCCTTGTTCACTTCTCATGGGCATGTCCATGTATCAGGAAGCTGCAACTTCTTGTAACTTGGTCACACCAACACTATGTGGGCTGAGAGAGTGCTGCAGTCCAAGTACAACATTCCCACGGCTGATGGGTGGATCGGCTGCAGGAAGTCTCACCAAGGGACTTCGCAGCATATGGTTTCCTGAGATAGGATGAGTGCAATGTAAAACGTGCCTGTACATTTGTCCTGTAGCTCCAGAAACTGCAGGCCAGCCCTGTCACCATGCCGGAGAATGGAAAATTCACTCCAAGGATACCCTGGAGGGCATTAAGAGGTCTGTCAGTTGTTAGCTCACAGCGCTGGGAGTGGCCCTCTGCAAAAAAGCTCTCTCCTCAGGGGGAGGAAGGGTAGAGGAGGAGACAGATTATGCACAAAAGACTGCATCCTGCCTGTGAACCAACCCTTACTTTGAGCTCTAGCACTTAGTACTCAAAGGCGGACAACCCAGGAAGCAGCTTACTCACAGGCCTCACCTGGACCTTTCAGGACTGCAAAACATTTGATGGTCCTTTCCCTGCCCAGGGGAGGGAAAACTCAACCTTAGCTTGTCTCACCAGAGCCTGATGCAGCTTATTTCTCCTGACTCGTCTAGCATACCTAGAAGTCCTTTCTAAACCTGACTGCCAATGATGCAAAGAGATGCAGGGTGCTCCACAAAAAGATTTCTTTCCATAAATGAGAGTTAGACAACATAACTCTTAAAATCAAACTTTGCTTAAGAATTGTTTTGACTGAAGTTTGTCCTTTTTTAGTCTCTGTTCACTTGGTTTTAATCCTCTGACTGTAAAGGCTAAGAGGAAGGAAATGTCTAAATCACAAGCAAACAAGTTCTTAAAAGAAAGGAAGGACTTTAAGTATATGTCTTAGAATATGTTATTCCACCTCATGAACCTGGATATGTAACTTAAAAAACAAAATCACCAGATCAATTTTGGTAACTACCTCTTCTTTCTTCCATGACATTTTGCCAGGAAGCCAGGACTATGCCTGGGCTCTTCTTGTCCTGACAACCAGGGCTGAGGAATGGTGTCAGGATAGGATGGAAGAAGTGTCCTATGAAGGATATCCCTCTACAAGAGTCAGATGGGGGCCTTTCATAAGCATAAAGTCTACCTAGCATTTAAAAATGAACATGGGATTGATTGAGTGGCCCAGATTTCCCATCCAAAAGATCTTTCTGTGTGCATGAGCAGGAGATGAGGCTGTTCCCAGCAGCTTGCTCTGCATTCATAGTGTCTGTGGGGAGGGGATGTAGGCAAGAGAAAACAAGTCCGAGCATAGTGGGGGAAGTTGGAAGGCAGCTGGAATCCATCACATGGGTCTTTTCTATGCTCAGGCCATATTCCCCCCTTGGGTGCCTCCTGACAAATATTTCCAACTAGGGGATTTAGAGCACCATAAAGAACTCCAAATAGGTGATATATTGAGTGGTCACAAGCAGTTCAGTCTGGCCTGCCCTGGCTTTTTCAAAAAGAAGCAAACATCTTTTACTGGATCATTAAAACTCAATGGAAAGGGTAGGTCCATTACTCCTGTAATCCATTCAGAAAACCAGCTATTTGCCCATTCAGATTTCCCTTTGTTCACATTTCTTCTGCTTATCAGACCACCTGCCCTACATTTGAGCCATGCCTCTATCCTTCCCTCACTCCCTACAGTCTCCTTGGCTCTGCTGACCTATTTCAATCCACTTTCCTAGCTTTGCCTGCATTGACCTGACTAGGAAACATGAACCTGGGACTGACCTTCTAGAACCACACCTGATGGTTGATGCATTCCCACTTTCTGCCCTGGCTTTCCACTGGGCCTTAGATGAGAACAGTGAGCCAATCCCTGAGAAACTGGCCAGGTAGTACTATTCCTAGTGCCTAACATATACCATTTGCTTGATTTGTATTCTGATACATTAAAATGTATCTGCTTTTCCTACATGAAATGGATTCATCGATACTACAGGCACAATTTCGGTGTATTCTTCCCCCTAAAGAGGAAATTCTTGTGAGCCAAAGAGGGTATAAGGCATCCCCATGAAGAGTTCCATGTTGGTTTCTACTATCCAGTCTCTACAGGAGACAACAAAGCCCATCTGCTGGATTGTTGTGTTGCATGGGTGAGTATGATGTGGGGGATTCTGGAAAAGAACAGATGCCAACAAAGGAGCCACTGACTACAGACTGTAGTCAGCAACCTGACTTGGATTCAGAGGCTTTTAATGGCTTCAGGGGTCCTCCCCAGCATAGTTCACCATCTGCTCATGAGAGGAGCACCAGACTATTCTTCTAACCCCTCTCCCAACTCAGCCCCAAGAAGTGCTGCCTACCTGGCATGATGACATCAGGAAATCCCAATTTTCTTGTAATTGCCAACCCCCTATTAAATATCATGGGGTTTTCTCTCCTAATCTGTTCCATGTCTCCACGAAGAAGCTGCAGAGAAATGATAAGACCTGCAAAAACAAAAGCATTTTCTTACTCAGAACCACATCTCCATCCTGTACTGTAGTATTAGAAAAGACATAAAGGGTCATATTTTTTTTCTGGAGAAAAATATGCAAAGTTCAGCACTTTTCTTGAGAAAAATTTTGATGCAGAAAGTGTATGTTATTCTAAAAAGACGTTCAAGAAAGCTAAAGGATTTTTTTGTTGTTTCAAATTTTTATTTATATTCTAGTTAACGTATAGTGTAATATTGGTTTCAGGGGTAGAATTTATTGATTCCTCACTTATGTATAACACCCAGTGCTCAACACAATAAGTGTCCTCTTTAATATCCATCACCCATTTAGCCCACCCCCACCCATCTCCCCTCCAGCTACCCTCAGTTTGTCCCCCATAATTAAGAATCTCTTGGGGATGCCTAGGTGGCTTAGTTGGTTAAGCATCCAACTCTTGATCTCAGCTCAGGTCTTGATCTCAGGGTTGTAAGTTCAAGCCCCATGTTAGGCTCCATGCTGGGTGTGGAGCCTACTTAAAGAAAAAAAAAGGAGTCTCTTATGGTTTGCTTCCCTCTCGTTATCCCCTCTATGTTCATCTATTTTGTTTCCTAAATTCTACATATGAGTGAAATCACATGGTACTTGTCTTCCTCTGATTTACTTTGCTCAGCATAATTCTCTACCTCCATCCACATTGTTGCAAATGGCAAGATTTCATTGTTTTTGATGGCTGAGTAATAGTCCTCTGTGTGTGTGCGTGTGCATGCACATGTGTGTGACATCTTCTTTATCCATTCATCAGTCAATGGACATTTGGGCTCTTTCCATAATTTGGCTATTGTTGACAATGCTGCTATAAACATTGGGGTGCATGTATCCCTTCAAATCAGTATTTTTGTATTCTTTGGGTAAATACCTAGTAGTGCAATTGCTGGGTCGTACGGTACTTCTATTTTCAACTTTTTGAGGAAACTGCATACTGTTTTGCAGAGTGGCTGCCTCAGTTTGCATTCCCACCAACAGTGTAAGATGGTTCCCTGTTCTCCAAATCCTAGTTAACATTCATTGTTTCCTGTATTGTTAATTTTAGCCATTCTGGCAGGTGTGAAGTGATATCTCATTGTAATTTTGATTTTTATTTCCCTGATGTTGAGTGATATTGAGTGTCTTTTCATGTGTCTGTTAGCCATCTTGATGTTTTCTTTGGAAAAATTCATGTCTTCTGCCCATTTCCTAACTGGATTACTTATTTTTGGGGTGTTGATTTTGATGAGTTCTTTATAGATTCTGGATATGAACCCTTTGTCAGATATGTCATTTGTAAATATCTTCTTCCATTCTTTACATTGCCTTTCAGTTTTGTGGACTGTTTCCTTCACTGTGCAGAAGTTTTTTGTCTTGCTGAAGTCCCGATAGTTCATTTTTGCTTTTGTTTCCCTTGCCTCCAGAGATGTGTCTAGCAAGAAGTTGTTGTGGCTGAGGTCAAAGAGGTTGCTGCCTGTGTTCTCCTCTAGGATTTTGATGGTTTCCTGTCTTACATTTAGGTCTTTCATCCATTTTGAATTTATTTTTGTGTGCCCCCTGCACTCTGCAGGTGCCTTTTTTACAAGGGCAAGTGTGACTGAGAGCCAGAGTAGCAGCAGGTCCCTCCCCAGTAAGATCAGCACAAACCAGCCCACCCTGTTCTGCACACACCAGGTCTATGGATCATAGAGCACTGCAAAGCTTCAGCTCTAGTGGAAATAGGACCATCTCATCTTAGGTTAAAGACTGTCCAATAAAAAAGTAATTGCATAAATTGACATTTGTGGGGAATACTGGAGAGTCAGCAACCTGGCCCCTGTCTCTCTCCACCCCCCCCATCCCTGTGGAAGAGCTGGATGAGAATTAATAATGTAAATTAACCTGAGCCCAAGATATGCAAATAAAGCTCTATAACAGTCATTTAAAAATACATAAAAACTACTGTGTTAACTGTTTTATTTGTCTTCATTTGTTTTTAATAAACTTCATGTTACAAGAATTACTAAAAGTTAGGTCCGTGGCTACATATCTAAGAGGCCAACCTAAAGGAGTTAGTGCTATATGGTATCTTTAGTCTCAGCACTTAAAACCAGTGCAGCAATTCCTTCTACATTTTTGTATGATTTGACTTGAAGGGAAAGCACTATTGATGAATGAAACAGAATTGCCAAGGCAATAAATGTCTATGATGTTTAACAAAGATAGGGGACAGTTTATAGCAAAGTAAATTTTTTATAATGATGTATTTTTAATTAGGAGACTAATAAAGACCTGAACTATTCCTTGAGTAATCTATAAAATTTTCTGGCATAAAGACCCCAGATTCCCATGCACTGGAAATCCCATGCTCAAAAGCTTGGCAATGAGTGAAAAGCCAGTGGCCTGGAGTTTGGAAACCTGGGCTCCCTGGTTCAGCCACGAAGTCACTTCATGGAGCTTCAGTTCCCTCATTTACTTACTGAGGGAGTTGAAACAGGAAATTTCCAAGATCTCAACCAGCTTCCAAGTCAAGCCTTGCCTAGAAGACGTCAGACATACACTTCAAAGAGAAGCAGCCTATTTCTCCACATGACTTTTCTATAAGTTCATGAAGCCCTCCTCTAACTGGGCCATCCTAACTGAGGCTCTCTGATGTTTGGGGGGCCTTGGCCAGTGTTTGTGATTTCTGGACAAAAACCACAGACACTGAAGATGGCACTGTCCCTGCTCTGGGAAGTGAGACACAATTCAATATCTTAATCTGGGGAGGTGATGGTGGAAACTAATCTTTCAGTTGTTTTAAAAGTGCATTAGTGTATTATTACCAACATCTTTCTTTTAAAATGTTCTCCATATTTTAATCATATCATGTCCCAAGAACTTGTAGCCAAGGGCAGCTCTTAACAAATCAAGTAAATAAATAAAGCAAAGAAGACCATAAATACGGATGTAAATGGTGGTCTTCCAAATTACCAGTAACTTTTTATTTTAAAAACAAGATTTTATTTACTTCCTGCTTTGGCCTCATTTTAGGTGAGAAATTTGGGCTCCCTTCCCTTTCAAGTACACTGCATGGAGCTCGTTGGCATCCAGGCACATACATGGAAAAATAGTCACGTAAAAGTAGTGAGAGAGACTCTGAGGCTCCCCGTGCTAGTTTTAGAGAAATCAAGTACTCCTAGCTGAGGGTCTCAAACTTTGCAGCCTCTGGTGTGGAGCTGCTTTGAGGACCCGCCTAGCTGAATATCTGCTGACCCTGATAAAGAAAAAATTAAGTTCTTTTTTTTTTTAATTTCAAGTTAGTTAACATACAGTGCAGTACTGGTTTCAGGATCATAATCCAGTGATTCATCACCCAGACACAACACCCGGCGCTCATCCCAACAAGTGCTCTCTTTAATGCCCATCACCCATTTAGCCTTCTCCTCCATCCTCCTCCCCTCCAGCAACCCTCAGTTGTCCTCTTATTTAAGAGTCTCTTATGGTTTGCCTCTTATTTTATTTTTCCTTCCTCTTATTTTATTTTTCCTTCCCTTCACCTATGTTCATCTGTTTTGTTTCTTAAATTCCACATATGAGTGAAATCATATGGTATTTGTTTTTCTCTAACTTATTTCACTCAGCATTAGCTCCAGTTCCATCCATGTTGATGCAAATGGTAAGTATTCATCCTTTCTGATGACATTGTATATAGACATCATATCATCTTCATCCATTCATCAGTTGATAGACATTTGGGCTGTTTGTATAATTTGGCTATTGTTGATACCGCTGCTATGAAAACTGGGGGTACCTGTGCCCCTTCGAATCAGCATTTTTGTACTTTTTGGATATATACCTAGCAGTGAAAATTTAGTTCTTCTTAATAACTCTGGAGACTGCCATGCCTTGCCGTGGCCTTACACTGTTATTTAAGGCTCACTTTCTATTTACAACAAGGCTATGGAAGTTAAGAAACAAAGAAAGTTATGTAAAAGAGATTATGAGATAATTGAGAGGTTAAAACTGTCAGAAGAAACATGGTTCTATGGAAATTTGAAAGCTTTCTCCTAGTGTACATAAAAGCTCAGAGGCTTTCAAATAGTGCTTCTAATTTAATCAAGCAATTAATGTTCAATTTAGAAAATACAATCTTTCTAATGTGTGGAACTGTACCAAGATTTAGACAGAAATTAAAGTTTTAAAGAAAAGGAGGAGGGAAAAGGAGAAGAAGTTAAGATAAAAGCTGCTGTGAAATAAAGATCGTCTATTCCAGTTCCTGAATGATTTTGGCAGATAAATCATTGATTCTCATTAGTGTCAGGCTTTCTTGGTGATGCTAACACTGAACAGGAATAGAAGAAGGGATTATTAATATTTGTCTTTTTTTTTTGGCTGGGGTGTGTATTCTTTGTTCAGGAAAGCACAGACTTCACAATGTGACAAACCTGGCAGCAATTTTGTTCACTCTGGTTTTAAACTGGAACTCAAGTTACCTATCAAAGTACATGGAATCCATTTTAGAAAAAACAGAAAATGTATTTTGGTTGGAAGTAATTATGAAAGGTCTCAAACTATCACAAAAAGAAATAGTAGAAGGTGACTGGGGAGGAGAATAAATGTTTGTAGGGAACTGAACTTTACATATGGCAACTGATCAGCACAAATTCACTGAGGTCTGTATGATCAGCATCGGCAAGAACAACACAACAAACACTCTGGTTTTGTAGCCAGAGAAGCATGTTACCATGGCTGGCGCTGGGGGCAGAATACTTGGCGCTGGACTTGCGGATGATATTCTCATGGATCTGGGACCACTCACTCTCATTGTTGCACCTGCAACAGAAGGACAGGCATTATGGCTCTCAAAGCTTTTCAACATCTGGTCTGATGTTCCAACTGAAACGCTGAGTTAGAAGGGAAACTTCAAACTCACTTTCCTATGTTTTACTAAATTAGACAAGGCTTGTTTTCTGTTAAGGCCCATAGAAGATTCACACTTGGGGAAAGTGTTGAAACTCTAAAATGAATCTGAACAAATATTTTAAGTGGAAAATATTCTATTCTCTGAAGTAGCACTCTCCCACATGACAAGTTTTTCTCTTCTAGTTCCTTACACACACACACACACTAGGTTCCAGAGGCAAGGTCCTGAGAGGGAAAATAACAGTTCTTCTTGACAACGACTACTATTTAGAAACTGCCATTCCTTGCTTTGGCTTGTACCATCATTCAACAGTCATTATACTGGCCCCAGAGGAAAATCCTGCTAAGTTCAGGGCAGTGTGGATATTTGCTTGTGGCTGTTCCAGCCAGACCAAGAGAGGAAGAAAAGTTTAGGAGAGTAGTAAGTTTGATCCACTGTGAAGTACTGTGCAGTCAAGGGTAAGGAGAGCTTAGCAGAGAAGGTTGAATGTCTAAACATATAAAGTCCTTCCCTAGGGGATTCAGAACTGGGACATAAGAGAGAATAGAGGAACAACACTGCACCTCTGTTAATTTATGACATTTCAGAGTCTTCCCTCTAAAGGGCAATCCCAAGAGAGCTGCAACCACACAAGTACTTGTTATAGTTTAGAAACAGAGACCAGGAATTCCTCATCCTAATGCAAACACTTCAGTGAGACAACTGAAATGACATTAGGGTCATGTCTTGAAAATTCCATGTGACACCAATAGTCCCCATAGCCTTGGGCCTATGCCTTCCCCTGTTGCCTAGGAAGGTATGGATCCATAACTTCTGACCTTAAAATTGAAGACCCAGGCACAAAGGAAAACTCACAGGATCTTTCCTTGGTTACTCACAAGTGTGTGGTGCAGCACAGCCCCTTCAAATAAGAAACCCAGTAAGAGTTTTATCATGTGAAATCATACGGTATTGGACTTTCTCAGTCTGACTTATTTCATTTATTTATTTTTTTTACTTTGTTTTACTTATTTCATTTAGTATAATGCCCTCTAGGTCCATCCATGTTGTCAAAAATGGCAAGAGCTCATCTTTAATTTTTTTTTTACTTAAATTCAATTTAGTTGGGGTATCTGGGTGGCTCAGTTGGTTAAGTGTCTGCCTTCGGCTCAGGTCATGATCCTGAGGTCCTGGGACCGAGTCCTGCGTCAAGTTCCCTACTCAGCTGGGAGCCTGCTTCTCCCTTTCCCTCTGCCTGCCCCCCACCCCCGCTTGTGCTCTCTGGCTCTCTCTGTCAAATAAATAAATAAAATCTTAAGAAATTAATTTAATTTAGTTAACATATAGTGTATTATTATTTTTTGGGGTAGAATTTTTTAATTCATTTGAGTATAACATCCAGTGCTCATTACATCAAGTGCCCTCCTTAATGCCCATCACTCATTTAGCCCATTCTCCCCACCCGCCTCCCTTCCAGCAACCCTCAGTTTGTTTCTTATAGTTAAGAGTCTCTTATGGTTTGTCTCTCTGTTTTCATCTTATTTTATTTTTCCCCTCCCTTCCCCTATATTCCTCTATTTTGTTTCTTAAATACTGCATATGAGTGAAATCATATGGTATTGGTCTTTCTCTGACTGACTTATTTCACTTAGCATAATAGCCTCTAGTTCCAACGACATCCTAGAAAATGGCAAAATTTCATTCTTTTGGTAAGATTCCATGGTATGTATATATGTATGTGTATGCATGTGTGTATATGTATATATATGCCACATCTTCTTTATCCATTCATCTGCTGATGGACATCTGGGCTCTTTCCATAGTTCAGCTATTGTGGACATTGCTGCTATAAATATTGGGGTGCATGTGCCTCTTTGAGTCTTTTTTTAAGGCTGTACAATATTTCTGTATGTGTGTGTGTGTGTACCACATCTTCCTTATCTATTTGTTTATTGATGGACACTTGGATTGCTTCCGTATCTTGGCTATTGTAAATAATGCTTCAATAAACAGAAAGGTGCATATATCTTTTTTGAATTAGTGCCTTTGTCTTCTTTGGGTAAATATCCAGTAGTGGAATTATTGGATCATATAGTATTTCTGTTTTTGTGGTGAGTGTAGCATAATGTATAGAGAAGATGAATTGCTATGTTGCACACCTGAAACTAATGTAATGCTGTGTGTCAACTACATTCAAATAATAATAAAAAAGAAATCAAAGAGTAAGGAACTGAAAAAACAGTGTAAAGACTTAACGACAGAAAAAAAGTTATATCATGTGCCATCCAGCAGTGTGAAGTACAAGCAATATGAAGAACGATTAAATAAGAGGGTTTGTATGGAAGCCATTCAGAAATAAAGGAAGTTAGTCATTAGCTTAATTTTGTTACTCACTCAGTGGCTCTTCGGACTCCTTAATCAGTATAAATAAGTCTCACTTACTCAGAGATGCTGCAAAGAATTATCAAAGATGAAGTTCTCATAGTCCAGAGCTGTGAGGATAATTTCTACTTACAGAATTCCTTCCAAACAAAGGAAGGGAGAGAATGTTCTTTAAGATGAGCACTTGTGATTTAGCAACTCAGTTGGAAATCAAAAGTGAGAGGTGCTGGCAACAGCATATCCAGCCCTTCCTGTCTGACATGCACACTGTCTCATCTCTTCCAACCAGTCAGTACATCAGAGAAGTGCCCAGCTGGAGAGGATTTAAAGACTTGTCTTGCTGTCAGGTTTTTTTTTTGTCACTTTCTAGGTTTACAAGATCAGTAGTTACTTTCTTTAACAGAAATCTGACTATAGTTTGTCATAAACAACATAGTCCCCCTCTCATTTCAAAAGAGTCTTGAAAATTAACTCCCTCTCTCCAGTAGATGGTATAATTTCAGCATTTCTCCAACAAAACACTAATTTTTTTTGGCAGTATAGTGGAGATGGTGCTTTGTCAACCACATCCACAGTGACAATGTGTATTAATTAATTCACTTCTTCTCTTCATGGCCTTGGTTCAACCATTATCATCTCTCTTCTGGACCAATGTATTCACCTCCTAACTGATCTTCCAAATATCTCCCTTTCCTGAATGCCAAGGAGCTACTCATATCATCTGAAAATAAACGGATGTGGTGTCATCAGCATATTTTAACCAATCAGTAGGATATTTTGTAAGGACAAATTATAAATGGGAGAATTTATTAAATAATCAAATGAGTCGTGATTATAATGAAGCATGATTATGTTATATCCAATCAAATTAATATTTAGAGCATGATTACTGATGTTGGTAGTTTGTCCTCAATCAAAAGACACATGAGGGATTGTGATCTAAAAGAGGTTTGTATGCCTCTGTAGCAGGGGAGATAAACAGCACAGCATTTCAACTACTACATGTCCAGGGATTTTACTCAAAGAAGAAGACAGAGAGGTGAGAAGGTTTCAGTTTTCTACGTGGGATTCCCAAGCATTCAGAAGCACCAGAGCCAGAGTGTGGGTTCTGCTCAACAGAGTTCAGAAACACTCTTCTCATTCATTCATGTATCAGAGCACATGTTAGCATCTGTCTCTTCCCTACAATCTCCTTAATTTCTGTGTTTCTGACAGGTATTCACCCAACTTTTTTCTCTTTCTCCAAGGTGAACAACACAAAAAATGTTTAAAATGTTTAAGAAATTTTAAAGGATTGTTTGTAAGATCTTTAAGTTCGCATTTTTATTTTTTATTTTATTTTTTACTTAAATTCAGTTATCCAACATATAGTACATCATTAGTTTCAGATGTAGTGTTCAATAACTTATCAGGTGCATATAACCTTTGCATTTTTAGAAAGGGGCTTACTCTAGGTAGGCAATGATTGGGGTATATTCCCATATTTTATTCCACTTGATTCTCATAATCCAGTAAGATAGGTATTACCATGTTCATTTTACTGAGAAGAGAGAAGTGGAGCTGGAGTCTAAATGTGGGTCTGCCTGGCCCAAAAAGCAGGACAGGTAGGCAGGGTGGGGTGCAAAGAGAAAGCGGCTAAGCAATACAGCCCTGAAACCCTTCCTCCTGCACTGGGCGTCAGGGTACTTGTGTCCCTGATGTCAGTCAGTATTCCCATTTGTCTCTACCTAATTATAACTACTGAGTCTTGGCTATGGTGTAAAACTTAATTTAGTGCAAATACTCCATATTAAAATGCTTTCCCTTTGGCTGTTATTTTGGTTTTTATTTGGTTAAAGTCCTAATAAGCTGGAAAATAGGCAACAACCTACAGATTTAAGAACACTACTGATGCTGAGCACTGTTTCATGTAGTCTTTAAGTATCTGGAAGGATGAAGAAAAACAGCACATATTTCAATAAAAATGGCCTAACTGAACAGAATCTCCAAGACCAAGCTGACAAATAAACGAATTTGATACATTCTGGATGTGCTGTCACACACCACGAGAAATTGCATTTTTATTTATTTATTTAAGCTTTTATTTATTTATTTGAAATAGAGTGAGAATTAGAGAGAGAGAGAGAGAGTGCACACAGAGGGAGAGGGAGAGAGAGAAGCAGACTCCCCATCAAGCAGGGAGCCACACGTGGGGCTCGATCCCAGGACCCTGAGATCATGATCTGAGTCGAAGGTAGACACTTAACTGACTGAGCCACCCAGGTGCACTTGCATTTTTTTTATGAAAAATGTATATTATTTGTTTTACAACCTATATATGTTTATTTTAGTGCAGAGTATAAAAAAGGACAAATAGCATGCACACATACATTTTAACAGAAATACTAAGTTTTACTCCTCCTTCCAGGTGGTAGAAGGGCTGTGATGAGTAATATTTCTGCCCCATTTAGTCATTTTCCTAGGAGAAAGTGTGACCTCTCTGGCCAACACTTCTAGAAAAAGGACGTGGGCATGAACATCTCAATTCTGCCTCTTCCCTCTTTTGGGACCAACCTGTTTGCAAAGAACACACAATCCCTCTGCACCACCAGGTTCCACATTGATGACGACTCAATAGTCTTTCTGACTCAGGTTTCATGTTAATCACAAGTTGTGGTGGGTTGAAAGGTGGCCCCTAAAAAGATATATCCATGTCCTAATCCCCGGAACCTGTGAATGTTACCTTATTTGGAAAAGGGATCTTTGCTGATGTAATTAAGTTAAGGATTTTGAGGTTAAGAGATAATCCTGGATAATCCTGGATGAGTCCAACTTCAATGAAAAATGTCCTTAGAGAAAGGCAGAAGAAGATTTAAGACGTAGAAGAGAAGAAAATGCAGACAGGAGAGGAGGAGGCAATGTGGCCACAGAAGCAGAGATCAGAGTGATGAAGTCCCAAGTCAAGGCATGCTAACAGCTCCCAGAAGATGCAAAGAACAGATTTTCCCCTGGAGCCTCCAGAAGGAGTGTGGTCCTGCTGGCATCTTGATTTCAGACTTCTGGCCTCCAGATTGTGAGAATAAATTTCTATGTTATAAATCACTACATTTGCAGTAATTTGTTATAGTAGCCACAAGAAACAAATATAAAAGTCCATGTGGCTCATAGATCCAAACCATGATCTCAAATAAGTTTTCTTGCTAATAAAAGTGACATGTTTATATATACTATTTGCATATATATACACATATGTATATATATATATACACTATAAATGTCCATCTATGCCACTCTGTATTATATATCCATTTTTATCTATACCTGCTTAACATTTTGATCTCAGAACCAATCTACTACTATCTATTAACCCTCTCAAATTGTAACAAATAGCATTTTATTCTGAGTTTACTAAGCTAAAATTGTTAAATAATTCAGAATGAAGATTGACCTTTGTTAAGTTTCTCTTTTGATATCAGGATGATTTTATGTTTTTTCCCTTTTGGATGACTAATATGATGCATTATATGCTAATTGCATTGTGATCAGAGAGTGTGGCTTGTGCCTTATGGAATTTATGGAAAATTTTTCTATGAATAACTTTTATAAATGTTCCATAGGCACTGGAAAAGATGTATTCTGTTTATTGGATAAAAGATTTGTCTAGAGCTGGAAGGACCATATGGCTTGGCGAGCTGGGGTACTCCATTTAGACCTGCTGTCCTGGAATCAACAGTACTCCTTTGGCTAATAGAATGTCCTGATTTAGATGACAAATTATGCTCACCCTATTTGGAGGTAGGACGGCAAGAGATTAAGAGCATAGTCTCTTAATCAGTCTGCTTAGGCACATGCCTCACCACTCTGTGCCTGTTTCCTTATCTATAAAAGAAGAGTAACGACAGCCCATGTTGAGCGTTCAAAGATGCTGACTATTAGTATCTGTCACATCAACCTTATTCAGATTCTCTAAGTCAGAGTTATTTACCTGATTTAAATATTTATTTCCATCCTTATTTAATTTTGTCTTCCTCCATGTTAAGAGGCATGTTAAAGTCTCTTGCTTTTATTGTACTTTTATCCCCTCTTTGTATTTCTAATAAATTGACTACAATAATTTTGAGTCATTATTATATGCATAAGGGTTATGACAATTAAATCTCCACTATAAATTCCACCATGTGTCAGTATAAAATGTTCTTTCTATCCTTGTGGCAGAAAAAGGGGGCTTTCTGGAACTCTCACAAGCTGGAGGTAGAGATGTTGGCAAGGACACCTGGGCTCTGGTGCTGCTTCCGCTCACCAGTTAAGAAGGATGAATTTGGTCAACTTCCTTTAAACTGAAGTACATGGACTGTTGGGCAAATTTTATGTGATTACCACGGGGTAATGAAGATAGTATGCATGGAATTTTATAGGATTTGTAGTTTAGGTGTAAAAGTGGAGCTTACCTATAACCAAGAGTCACTAGCAAAAAAACCCCCCAAAAACAAAGAAACAGGAAACTCCTTTTTAGATGGCATGTAGTATGCCTATTATTTGGTTAGACCTCATTTCCTGAACCAGTGGTCCTCTTGTTTATTACCACATTTTTCCTATTTGATTTACTAGTTCACATGGATGTTTTCGGGGGGGATTTCTTATATTACCTTACTCTTTTTTTTTTTCAATTTTGTAGATGAGGAAACTGAAGTTCAGGGAATTACGGCGATTTCCCAAATCTTACAGCTTCTGTTTACCAATCACTTCATCTATCTAATATATCCATCTATCTAACAGATGGAACCATTATTTAAAAAAAAACAAGATGGGATCATACATACCACTGACTACTTTAAATCAGTTAACAAAGTTGTTAAATGAAGGCAGCTCTGTGTTTGTCTACTTTTAGAGCCATCATTCTTTCAATGTGACTTTCCTGGAGGAGCAGCACAACAGAAAAGGAAGGGAGAATGCAGCTCTGTTTTCCAAGCTTGTGGCAGAGCATACTTAGGACCTCAATGTGCCAACACTTGTATCTGTGTTAGAGTCATTAGCCTTTTGACCTCTACATGAACAAGAGTCATCCTGAGCTGACTTTCTTTACTCTGGCTCATTATTTAATGAGGTCTGCTTTGTAGCAGCGCTAACACACAAACAAATCTAACTGGGCTCTAAGGCTAGAGATGGTGGGCACTGCAAGTCAAAACAGAGTAGTTCCATGGGCACAGACCTACTGGATTTAGGTCTTCTTTATAACGGCTTGAGCAGATATTTGGTGCAGATGTTCATACACTGACAACAGACACAGCAGATGACAGTTCTGGGTGGATCATGATCCATGGCAAATTGGGAAGGAAATGATCAATGGAAAACTGGGAAGGTCTAGGCTATGACAGAGAGAAATATGAGCTACTTCCTTAACTGACTCACAAGTGAGAAGCAGTATTTTCATTTGATGTTGTTATATATATAAAGACTTAAGCCTTCTTTCCTCTGTACTAAAACAAGGATGGCCCAATGGCCCTTCACTCATTTAAAAATGGGCCTCCATTTAAGAATGGCTCCTAAACAAGTACTTTCAACTTGAGGCAGTTTCATGGATAAGGTGGCTATGAAAGAAAGACCCCAGAGTCAGTGTTCAGAGGAAATGTGTGTCTACCTCAAATATAAGGAGAGGGTCCCTTCCAGGCATCACATAAGAGAAGAGATTGCCACCTTATATTTCCACCCTCACAAATCCTGTCATGTTATGGGGCATTCTCTGAATCCCTATATTTTGAATGTCACAGCAGTATTTTAGGTGTGTTACATAGCTTGAAATTATCTCAATCAATGCAAGTTTTAGAGGCTTATAAAACTTATCTGGCAGAATTGGTTAAAGACTTTTTTTAAAGAGCAAAACTACACAGATTTAGTAATTACCCTTGGGTATGACCTCCAAACTGAAGAACTGGATGTTGTAAAGCTCACCTTAAAAGCAGCATAATAAGCAGCTGTATTATTAAGGTCACATACATGGGTCTTATAGGACAGATAAAGACAGAGAAACAGCAGGTGTCCAAATATTCAGCAGAAATATAATTGAGCCTCAAGATGAACTTCCAGTGAATGCATCACCAAGGATTCAAAGAGTGATGTATCAAAACCAATGTTATGGAAGTGAAAAACCATGCCTTGGAAAACTGTGTCAGATGACTTGGAAAGTGGCTCTAACGTTGACAAAGTCCTGATGACATGGTTGCATATGACAAATTTGAATAAAATTTTCTCATAACACGTGAGAGTGGGAAAAATGTAATACTTGTCTCAATTTTATCTAACATGTGATTGAATATGTAATGGATAATATACATTTTATATAATATGATTTAAAATATAACTGACATAATAGATTTAATATTCTAAGTAGTTATTTATTTCATTAAGGTTGTCCTAAAGATGTTTATTTAGACTGTGTCGCATTGTGAATTTAGAGAGCAGTCATTGCATATGCGGAAGCATCTTGGGTTTGGTCACATGCATTATTTATGGCACCTTGACTTCACCTTAGTGTTGGCTTTAGCTTCATGGCACTCCTCTCCTTTTGTGTCCTAGGGTCTAGGTTCAACATGCTGTGTGCCTGCCTGTGACCCTAGTCCCTCTGGTCAAGAGAAAACAGATGATATCTATATCAGACTGAACTGCATACAGTGATGATTTATTTGTGATTTTTCAGGCTTTTGGCTCATTAGGAAGCAACCTAATTTTCATGCCCCTGCTTCTTGTTGAGATTTTCTTAAAACAATGTGGGACCTTCACCACACACACGATGTTAAACAACATATATTAAGCCAGAGGAACGGCTACGGCAAGAGACACACAGGAGCTTGAATCTTCTCTGGTTGAGGCTGACTGAATAATGAAAGAAATGATGAGAATGTCAACAACTAATGAGATATTTTGTCAATTCATTGATTAAAACTATATAAGGGGTATTTTATCCTTGCAAAATCCTGTCCTAATAAAGGCTAAAGCACTATCAATAGCAATTATTAAGCCTTTAAAGCTTCTAATTCAATCTAACAAACATGTGCCATGAAACTTATCGGAAAATATTGCTTCCCCTAAGGGCTGGATTCACTGTGCTGATGTGGATTTAAAACACTAATCCTGTGCACAAAATCAATTTCGCAAACATGCAGTTGGAAGTCTATTGGACAATCTTAGTATTTTCAAGTGAAAAAATTATCCTACACTTTGATTCTATTAGTCCTTCAAAAAAATTTTTTTGATAATGATCTTCTGTTGTTTTAGAAGCAATTAGACCAATTAAGCCTGACAGCATGATTTCAAGAGGGATACTGTGCAAGCCCCTATCCACAATGAGAAACTGCAGTGAAGCAAGGAACAGCTGATATATGCAAAGAGATACAATTCCAGAGTGCTACCTATAAACCCCTTGTCCTTGAGAAGGACAGACTGGAGTAAGAGGATAATGATGATGATTTTGGATTCCTCTTTAGTCCTTTTCAAAGGGAAGAAGGTACATCAAAAAGCAGTTCCCATCAGCCATTAATGAAGAGATTTGGTATATGGAGAAAGTGTGACTGATGCATGAAAGGAAGAGAAAACCCACCAAGATTTCCTTTGTAGGTTACTATTCCAAAGGAAGATCCTCATCCCATAAAGTACACAACTCTGAATAGAACAGTGCATAAGGCAAAATAGGTAATAAGGAGGCCTGGACTTTTATTTTGAAGTTAATAAAATGTGGTTGATATATAAAGGCCCAAATTAAGTGCAATTGTGAATTAAGCTCATTTCCTGCCTGAATCAGAACAAGAATATAGAAAAATATTCATACAATATTATGGTGAAGATACATTAACATGGTGATGGACAATATTAGATTTCATTTCAAAAAATAACACTGGGTTAAAACCAAAAGAGGACAGATGTTTTTTTAAAAAAATTCTCATAGTTAAAAACACTTACTTTATTTTATTTTATTTTATTTTATTTTTATTCTTTGCCCAAGCGGTACAGGTCTGTGAATCATCAGGCTTACATCTTTCACAGCACTCACCAAAGCACAAACCCTCCCCAATGTCCATAACCCATCCACCCTATCCCTACCCTCCCACCCCCCAGTAACCCTCAGTTTGTTTTGTGAGATCAGGAGTCTCTTATGGTTTGTGTCCTTCCCCATCCCATAGAAACACTTACTTTAAAAACTCACTAAACTCACCACAGATCATGTTTTCAGCACTACTATTCATCCTTAAGTCTGTATCAGCAAAGAAAGATGATATGTGCCTGAATTCTGTTGCTTTTCTTCATTTACTTTTTTCTATTGCTTAACAAGAATCAGGAGGAGATGCACTGCTTCTATAAGGCAGATGCACTGGTTAATGAACATTAAAAATAATGGCGTGACTAGATGGGTGTGACTTATGGATCTGTGGTCACGAAAGTGAAGAGTGAAACCACAGCTCCTCAGAAAAATTTACTTTTCATCAACTTGACTTGTGATCATTCTTTGAAGAAATTTGCATCAGTACCTAGCTCAGTTACAATAGCTGGGGAGCAAGTATTAGACAAAGAAGATTCTTTTATATCCAAAACGCAGGAGAAATTACATCATTAGTTGTTCTGTAAATATATAATAATGTTGGTTAGTCCTAGATAGAAAAGGTAGTACAGATGTCTATACTACCAGACTTCTGGTGTAGAAGTTTCCAAATTCAGCTGCTTCAGAATCACCTGGGCAACTTATTAAAAATATAGACCTTAGATCAAAATCTCTGTGTTTTTAAAAAAACTCCCTATCCTACATATTCTGGTGGTTCTGTGTCCCACAAAGCTTGAGCACTGCTGCTTTCAAGGTTAGTACTGGAATGTCTTATGTTGTAAATTACTAATATTTATGATGTCTATTACTCACGTGTAAACCTTAAGAACAAAATCCTTTTCTTCCTTTAATTCTGTGAGCGACTGTAGAACATCCAGGATGCTTAGGACAGCACAGCCATAGGGTCGCCGGTAGTGCAAGTGAGCAGGGCCTTTCTTTGAGTCATTCAGGAGCATCCGGCCTGGAGCACAGCAGAAAATACCAGTCAGAACAAGAACTCCAGGCTCCTCTCCAGTATCACCTGATTGTCATCCAAGGATGCCAGAGCTATAGGCACCTTAGAGATACTCTAAACTGAAAGACTAATTTAGGACTGAAGGGAGCTATCCAAGGATGCAGAATATTTACGTGGGGGAATGCCAAACCAGCCTTTGGCCACCTTCAATTAATCATCCTTATTATCTACTTTAATACCAATAGTTCATTTATTAATCATATGAGAATGAAACCATGGTTTTATGAATTTCTTAGAAAAATCAGTGTGTTAGACTTAAACTTCTTTGGCATATTAAGGATACAAAATTTAGTATTTTTGTTGCCAGGTAGAAACTAGGTAGCAAAGATAAGAACAATGTGTTATTCTTCCAACCAAATTTTGCTGTCACAGCTGCTCCTGAACATCTGCTGGAGCAAAAGTTGTCTCAGAAAGAATGGGAGCTTGCTTCTCCCACCTACCAAGGCTGTGCCCACGGTGGTGGCAAGAGGACTTACAAAAGCAAAATTGGAACCTCAGTAAATGCTTATGAAGTACAGCAAAACAAAGTACAGCAAAATAGGTGTTTTGTTGGCAAAGGATTAAAAAATATTCTTTGACAAAAAATGCACAAGATATGTCAGAACCCAAACCTATGGAGGGAGACTTGGTTAGCCATATCTCCCCCCCCCCAATTATTCCATATGCTCAAAATGAGGCTGAGTAAATCAACCACAGTACAGCAGCAAAAATCACTTTTGTCATCCTGGGGGGAGGGGTAGAAGTGAAATACCATACATTGACTGCAGTAAGGGTAGTAGCTCTCATTTTGCAGAAAATAGCACAGATACATACTTTGGATACAAAACACAGCAAAGGCCATTCGCCACCTGTTCAAGATGGCAACCTGCAAACTGTTGTAAGATCTCTGAAGTGGAAAAGCTGGTACAAAGGCAAGGCACTGTGATGGAGAGAATGTTAAAAGAGCAGACCACCTGAAATAATGAGTTTAGGTCTAAAAACAAATAGGGAGCAGAAGATTTCAAGTGAAAAAAATGCTTTCGTTCATGTCAAATTCAGCAAATTCATAGCAGCTGAGCATAAGGTAGAGTTCTAATACAAGCTGGACTCCCATCCTGAGAACTGAGATGATAAAGCTCAAACATAGTAGTAGATACTTATCCCAAGATGGGCTGGTCTTAGTCATGTGAACGGATAAGGTCGACAGTACCTATTCGTATCACATGGGCAACTATATATAAATCTCTCTTCATATCTTTGCTGCTCAGATCCTAAGAAAAGAAAAAAAAACAAGTAAATTAAGGCAATGAATATACCTAAAATAATTAAAAATTCATTTTTAACCTCATAATCATCTGTTTTTGTTACTTTTAGCATATGTGATAGGTGGGGAGGGGTACTAAAGCACATAGTGGTTTAGTGGTTTGTAAGATTCCTGCAGCAAAAGTGTGAATATCTTATATGCCCCTGGAAGTTTGTTTTATTGATAATATCTTCTCAGCTTTTATTTAGAACACCCAACAAATATCTGCAAGAGTTGTCACATTAGAAATCTTCATAATATTGCCCTATCCGTGTTTATTCGAACATCATATAAAAAACATTTTGTAACAAAAGAAATGTTCAATGCAGAAAAAATGGGAAAACACCAATAAGTTTATTAATGACTGAAATTCTAAAAGTTTATTAATTTTATGTTTATTCTGTGGTTATTATACACTAGATATGTTCCTTTGAGAAGAAACTAATTTGGCCTTAGTGAAACCTCAGTAATTTGATCTCCATTTCTAAATTTGGATATGCATCATTTGTACTGAAGTATAAAGCTGAAAATAATCTTATCTGGAAAATTCTAAGGGCTTCGTTTAAGTAAACAATCTGAATCAATCAGTAATTTTTAAAACTAAATTATGAAAATAATTTTATACATTAAATTATGTTTAGAACACATTTTGAAATAAAATGCTCATTTATGGGTATGTATTTTACTTTAACATGTTGTACTTAAAGTAATAAAACTTTAATATATACTCTGTTTCAGACATCTCACCAGGTTAACTTGCTGCTCACTCAGAGACACTGTTGTGAATTAATGATGATTAATGGAATAACCTCTGTCCTTAATGGGACAGTTTCTCAAGATTTCCCTTTTGCTTCTAGAAAAAGTTCCCTTACTTAGTTCCCTGTCCTTCCATCTTTCATCTTTTATTGGTCCCAGATGCTGTCTCTTTTTAAAAAGGCAGGGAAAGGGACAATCAAGTGACAGTTATAACTTCAAATCAGCTTTGCGATCCAGAGTCCCCATGTTTGCTTTATTTTTATATCTTGTTGCAAGTTCAGGACTTGGGTAAGGCAAGCAAGGCACCCAAGGTGCAAAGTTAAGGAGGTCTCACTCTCAGGATCCTATGCTTTGCTTGCCTTACTGTAGACCCAGCTCTGCCCTGTAGAGTGGTCCTAAACATATGAAAGGAAAGGAGACATTAAAAAGTAATGTGCAATGGTGAAATTGAAACTTTTAGATTCTAGATGGTTATGACATTTCACCAAATTCTTGATGGAATAATGAAATATGCTTATAATGAAATAGGTTTACAAAATAATGTAAGATAAATGTGTATTTCTGGAATCACAAAGAAATACTTTTACATGAAAGTTGTCTTTTGAAACTGAAATAGGATGGTTCAGGCTCCATCTCACCACTTCCTTTAATTTAGAAATGGAATTTAAAATGATATCCTCAAAATAGCTCTGTATTTTGACACTTATTAAAATGGCTACTAAATAACAAATAAAAATGAAAAAAAAACCAGATTACCACTTTTATGTGCTTTTTTGGGGACTGAAATATGTCTATTTACTGAAAGATATAGAAATGTTTGACACATTTCAAAATGAAATGGTTCCTTCTACATAGCTTGGACTGTGTTAAGCCAAACTATCAAACAACCAGTACGATGATTAATCTCTACATCTAAGAATTCAAGCCAGTTACCAAAGATGATCAAACACTAATCAGATCAGTTGTACACATGAGCACAGGTTGTAAGTGAATGAAAGGAAGAAAACTGAAATATAATTTATGGTATTTTCCAAGTAGATGGAGTAGGGGCCCTTTTTGACCATTTTGTACATGGTGCCCAGAACTCTCTGTGGTATTTATTTGAAGTCAATAAATATAAAATGGGAATAATCAGTGCAAAAAATATTTTATGTGAAATTATTATTTGTGAGTCCCACATAATTTCAATGTGAAAGCTATCTTATTAAACATAAGGACATGATTAAACACAGTTACCACAGAGTTAGTAAACACTCACTGTTCAAGACTAAGTACCAAGTGTGGCTATCCACATTAAAATACTCACAAGACCTGTAAAACCAAGATGAGAGGAGGGATTCCCACCATTCATTTGGTGAGCAGAGTTTGAATTTAGATTTACTCTTTGGAGCATACCCTCCAATCCTACATAATTAAAAGCTGGTTCCCAGCTACATGGTAGTCATAGGGCAGTGACTCAGGGCTCAGCATCTTGGACTCAGTTCCTGATGTTCCATTTGAAACACGGAAAAGTCAACTCACTTTCCTGTGTCTGAACTGCCCTTTTTCTGTAGAGATATGGGATTTGCAAAAACAAAACAATGCCAGTTTATTCATACTTATGCTACATAAGAAGCAGAAGATATAAATAAATGTAGGAAATACAATGCCAATGAACGCAGGGAAAACAACACAAGTTCATTTTCTGAGACAGCCACCCAAATATAATAAAAAATAAACATATCCATTTACTTAGGTAACAAATCATTACTGGGGCCTTCATATTTGCCAGGCACTGTGTGTGAAGCACTGGATGCCTACTAAAAAGTAAATTCAAAGACATGTTCTTACACGCTCATACACATAGCCATTGCTTATCATGAAAGTTAGGAAATCACTGTATTAGACATGCACTGTATTAGACATTCACATAAATATGAAACACCTCCTGGATAAAATTCTTTCTGGAGAGGAAGCTTTGAAATCTGACAAGATCAGAAAAAACCCAGATTTTACAGAAAACAAGGCTGAGCCATGAATAATGTGCTGGTCTATAATGTGGCTCTGAAGTCTGCTTGAGAAATCTTGCAAAACCACTCAGTTTATAGGTTTCCCTCTTCTTGATGCTAAGGTAAGCTATTAGGTTGGCACTAACCATAGTTGTGGCTGCATTTTCCTGCGTTACTCTCAAGCTTTGTAGTACATATGTCAATCTGGAAAACTCCTTTAGCCCACAGGAGGAACTCAAGTTTTAGGTGAGAAAATAGGTTCCACCAAAATTAATATTTCATATAGCTTAAAATAAAACATGAAAATCCTGGCTAAGACAATCTTGTGAAAAAAATTTCATGTGCTTTGTAAAAATTTCCCAAATCACTCTTTAGGATCTTAAAAAGCAATCCAGGGCTGTACCACAAAGGGAACTACAGAAGTGGTATTTTTAGCAGCCTTGTATCTTCCCATTGTGGCAGAATAAGAGCACATGAATGTTATGTGCATCTTTGATTTATAAAGTCACAGCTACAACGTAGGCCTCTGGGCCCATATAGATAATTAAAATGCTACAAAATGAAAATTTTGATTTACTGTAATTACATTCAAATATCATCATAATTAAGTTCATTTTTCAAGAGACAAGGACTGCACTCATCATATTCAAGGACGGCACATGCACACAGCTTTTCCCACAATGCCAGGGAATGAGGAAACAGTGATTTCTTTTGCTGCTTTATCAGAGAACCAGGATAGAAAAACCTCCTAAGGTCACTGAGGCATTCTAGACAGATGGGTGTCTCATTTCTTCCTATTTCTGTTTTAGAAAGGTGTCCCCAGAGGACCACCTGTGTTTAAACACGCTCACTTCAGAAGCTCTCTCCCAATATCCTAACCTAAATCCCATTAACTGCAACCTGTACTCTTTCCATTGCTCATTTCCTACTGAAGGAACAGAGTTGTTTTTCCCAGACGAAACCATCTCAACTTCCTTAACTGTCTTCATTGGTCTGCTTTACTTGCTCGTTCTTTCTGCATTATCTCCTAAGGTCTGAATGCTGAGCTCCAAGATGGGTTAAAAAAATCCCTTTAGCTTAACCAGACTTACAAATGTTTCTGTACATCTGGAGTGTTTTCAATTGAAGCCATCCCTGTGAAAGTAGCTTCTGATTCTGCAGTAACTTTGTTTGAAGTTTTGAAAGATGAAGTTGCAGTAAATGAACAAAAAAGTCAGGCAAACAAATCCAGTTTTATCTTTAAGAGAAAGTCACATATACTATGCTTAGAAAAATCCTATTTGTGTTTAAGAGGTACACTGTAAGCTCTGAGACACCTGACTGTAACCCATCAATCACGAACCCCACCCCAGGGCAGAGGCACTGTGAGACTATCACACCTCCTGGCATTAATGGGTCTTAATGTATCTCAGTAACACTGAAGCAGATCAAAGACTCCATGAGAGTCAAAACTGGTTTAAAATTATAACACAGTCTTGTTTTTTCCTTCAGCAAATAAACTGAAATAAGCAAAGCTGCACACTAGTTTTCTTTAACTAAATAAAACACATTTAGTAAATCAGAATCAACTTGAAGAATACACAGGGCAATGTGGTATTGTGAGGTTGAGCAATTTCCAGAAGCAGATTACTATGTCTTCTCTGAGCTGATGAGTTTGTGATCCTGGAGACCATGAATGACAGCATGGTTATTTGGAAAAAAGGAAAGTATAGATCACAGTAGAAAAAGACCCTCCATTCGGTATGTGAGAGAGAAGAACTACTTAGTTTGTCTCTCTTTATATGCACTCACTAAAAACTGCAAAGCTGTAAATTTGGTGGATGCCTTTAGAGACATTATACTTCTACATCAGAGAAATTTCCAGTGGCCTTGAATAAGAATAGTAAGAAAGACTTCTTTCATATTTTGTCTGTTATATTAAATAGCTTCTAAAATCTACACTAGTAAAAGGTAGTTGATTATATTTCTTCAATTAAAATTTCAATTAAAAACTATAGCTGATTTTAGTTTTCTTTAAATATTTCATTAAAACCTGGTAGAAACATAAATCAAGTCCTAATCTTCCCAGTGTGTGGGAAAGTAAGAATAAATGCTTGTTTCCAGGGTGACAGTATCCACATAGCAGGCCCCTGGGTAGAGTCAACAGCAGAGAAGGGAAAGAGAATTTGCACATACTGTAAAAAGGGCACACATTCGTTCTATCTTCTCTGGGTTCCTTGGCCCACCATTCTTGTTCAGTCTCACCAGAAACCGCTCACTGAAATGCAGGAGAGAGAGACAGAAAAATGTAAGGGACCACATGCTCCAGAACAAATAAAAAGGGCATTTATAGAGAAGCCTAAACACTTTCAGAACAGCTCATAGTGACAGGCAAGGCCAAAAGTACATGTCTAATGACAGGACACTATTTTTCTTGCCAAGCAGCATGCAACGGACCCTACAAACTGCCTAACAACTGTTGCTGTTTCTCTGCTGGTAGTGGCTCTAAAGGTGTGTGTTCCCTGAGAGGAGCAGTGAAGACTGTATCTTTGATTATTTTCCAAATACTCACAAAGCTCCAGTCATAATGCTAGGCCCATAACAAGCATATATATTCTCTGTTGTGAACACTCAGATCATAAAAATATCCACTGTACTTGAGCCAAAACAATCTACATTACCCAATTTACATCTTCCTATATAACTCTGAAGAATCATTTCAGGACTAAGAAAAAAAAATGTTACAGGGACTTAAAAAATTTGAGTAAAAAGTCAAAAGAAACAATGTATTATAACTAGAGTTACAATCAGAATTTCATAGGGCCATTAAAACACTTTATTCAGGTTAACTCCTGAAGTAAATAACTGGATTAAAAAACCTGAGATACAGTGTTTTGTGACACCTGGAGAGGTGCCTCCTTGCTCTCTCACTCCTACCTGCTCCTGCCCAGCTCAATTTTCCACCTCTTCAAACCAAGGCTCCCCATCAACTGCAACAGGAAAACTGAGCCATGGCAAAGACCACGCATGTGTTTCTAAAAGTAGTTTACTTCTCCTGTGCCCATAGTCATGTACTCACCACATATATGTGGTATCAGTAGAAAGGTCAATATTGTCAATATTAAAGTATTGTCCTAGAATTATATGATAACATATCAACTTCATAGGTAGCTTACTTTGTTCATGTACTCATCTTTCACTTAGTCAACAGTTATTAAGTTCTGTGTGCTAAATAAACATGGGAATACAAATGTGAACAAGATACACACAAGGTCCTTTTCTTCATAGAGTTTGTGGTCCTGGTAGACAATTAAATATGCAGAAATGAAGCTAAAAAAATATTGGGCCAGATATAAACTTGAGATTTTTTTCAGCCGGGGGTTGGATGGCAATAAGGAGAGAATGTGCATAGAAGGAGCAGGAAAAAGGGCTTTGATCAGAATCCTGAGGGATGTTGATATGTAGGAAGAAAGAGGTAGAACTAGCAAAGTAGTCACACAGGGACAAATAGAAAAGCAAGAAAAATAAGGAGGAGGTGGGATGCTATGTTAGCCAAGGGAAGAAAATGTCTGAAAGAGGAGGGAGGGGTCAATGAGGTTCAAGGCCTGTGAGAATCACATGAGACAAACATAAGAGTGTCCCCTGGTTGTTCAGAACAGGGACCACTGTGATTCTTACAATAACTGTTTTAGTGGAATGGTAGAGAAAGAGCCCAGTGTGAGGAGTAAGAAGTGAGGAAGCAGAAACAGTAAGTCTAGACTACTCTTTAATAAATGGCTGTGGAAATGTAGAAGTGAAATTATAGTTGAATGGGCATGTTGGGTTGAGGGAGGTCTTTATTTTTTTTTAAGATTTTATTCATTTATTTGAGAGAGAGAGAGAAAGCAAGCACAAGATAGGGGGGAGGGGCAGAGGGAAAAGCAGTCTCCCCTCTGAGCTGGGGAGCCTGATGCGGGACTCGATCCCAGGACTCTGGGATCACGACCTGAGCCGAATGAAGGCAGATGCTTAACCAAGTGAGCTACCCAGGCACCCCGAGGGAGGTCTTTATTAACATGCGGGATAACCCATATGTTTATATTTAATTAATTGTCAATAAAGGCACCAAAATTCAGTAAAGGAGCACAGTAATTTCAACAAATGGCGCTTAAGAATCCAAATGAAAAAAAAACCACTAAACTTTGATCCTTGCCTACAAAAGATTAACTTAATGGATCACAAACCTAACTATAAGAGCTAAAACTATAAAACTGTAAAAAGAAAACAGGAAAAAATGAAGACAAGTACCTTTGTATATGTTATTTACATTTGTGTTTCCATATTTAGCATAAAAGAGAAAAATCTTTGTGATTTCAGATTATTAAGTGAATATCATGAATCACAACAAAATTATAAAGTGAACTTTGTCAAAATAAAACCATCTTTTCCTGGGAAGACACCGTTGAAGTGAAAAGACAAGCTATAGACTGAGAAAATATTTACAAACACATCTAAGAAAGGACTGTATTAAGAAGATATTATGGAATTCTGAGATTTCTTTATACGTAATGACTCAATTTAAAAATGGACAAAAGATCTGAATAGACCCTTCACCAAAGAACATACAGGAATGGCAAATAAGCTCAAGAAAACATCATTAATAATTAGAGAAATACAAATTAAAAGCACAGTGAGCTACCACTATACACCTATTAGAATGGCTAAGTTAAAGACTAAATAGACCAAGGGTTGGTGAGAATGTAGAGCAACTAGACCTCTCATAAACTGCTGAGGGGAGTGCAAAATTGTATAGCCAGTTTAGAAAAGTCTGACAGTTTCTTATAAAGTTAAGTATAAACTTATTATATGATCCAATCATTCTACTCCTAGGTATTTACTCCTAGGAGAAATGAAAACTTATGTCCACACAGAAACCCATATGTGAATATTTATAGCAGCAGAATATTTATTCACAATAGCCAGAAACTGTGAAGAACACAAATGTTCATCAGGAGATGAATGGACAATCCATATAACGGAATATCCATACAATGGGATATTACCTCACAATATAAAGAGCTACTGAGATGTATAATAACATGGATGAATCTCAAAAGCATATACTGCATGAAGAAGTCAATCAATCACAAAAGACCATATACTGTATGTCTCCACTTACGTTATAATCTAGAATAGGCAAAACTATAGGGAAGGAAACCAGATCAGGAGTTGTCAGGGCTGAGGAAGGAGGGCAAGGAATGACTGCAAAGGTCCATGAAGGAACTTACTGGGGTGATGAAAGCTTCTATTTCTTGAATATGGTGGTGATTCCACAACAATAAATTTGTCAAAACTCACCAAACTATGTTTTAAGAAGAGTGAATTTTACTACATGTAAATTATATTGCCACAACCTGACTTCAAAAAAAGACAGGGCACACCAAAGAACATTTACTTCTAATAGGACAATGTTTGTAGATGGTGAGATACTGAAGACAGAGGAAAGAGAGAAAATAATTAGCAAAGGAAAAAGAGGTTCCCACCTCCTTGGGGGAACTGAGAGAATCAAGGAAAGAATGAAGGAGGAAACAACAGGTGTAGATACAAGTAAGTTAGTAGTTTTAGTAATGGAAAGTTGAGGTGTATCAGAGAAAAAGGAAATAAGAGCATCAACATAACATTTTTCTGTCTGTTACTGTAGTTATCTATCCTAACTAACATGTGTATATGCATTTAACAACCACCCAGTTAACTCTTAACTTATATGAGTACAAAAACATTTTTTAGGAAGCTTATGTCTTTTTCAGAGAATTTATCATTACTTCTGCACTCTTTGTTGAAGGAACATCTGCAACTGCTCTCACTGTCACATCACCAATCTCTCAAGGACAGACATCTACCAAGCAGGCTGCTGCTGGAGCTTCTAGACCCACAGAAAGGTGTATGGTTTGGAGGGACTACATCAAGCTCTGGTCCAAAGATAAAAGGGCACATGAAACAAATTCCGGAATGGACAGGGTTGCTAGCCCTATCAGAACCCAACAACTTCTCTTTCTCCTCAACAGTGAGAGGAGGCCCCTGAGTTCTCACAGTGTCCACATGACCTTCGCATGTCCTAGAGCCTTTCATGCTTCTGGTTTCACCTGACCTTCACAATTTGTGAAACTGAAAATAACTGTTTTTTTTTCATTTTATATGGCTTTGGGTACATATCTAGTTATTTCCTGTTTTGCTAGTTTCTCCAATGTTGAAGGCAAACATTGGATAGCCGACATTTCCTGAAGTGGTCAAAAAAAAAAAGTGGGAAATACTGCAGTAAACATAGCTAAACAAGTTTTTACCCACTAGGACTTCTCAGAGGCTTAAAATGTTATGATGTGTTTTGATACCAATGGGACAGATGACATTTGACCCTACAAGCTGCTTTTATGTAAGGCAATGGAGTCTGTACAAAGTTTGAGAAATTGGCCAAAAAGAGCTACAGCAACCACTCATATTTTCCAGAGGTATGAAAGGACCTGTGGCCAAAAGAGTAAAAGTTATTCATGAGATTTTATGGACATCCTCTATATGAGAACAACAGGGCAGTTTTTCTCTTAAACAATATGGGTGAGAAAATCCAATTCTTTCAAAAGAAAAAGAGAGATGGTGTTAAATTCTTACTTTTCTCTCTCTTTTTTAAAGATTTTTATTTATTTATTTGACAGAGAGAGAGAGATCACAAGTAGGCAGAGAGGTAGGCAGAGGGAGAGGGGGAAGCAGGCTCCCCGCTGAGCAGAGAGCCTGATGCAGGGCTCGATCCCAGAACCCTGAGATCATGACCTGAGCCGAAGGCAGAGGCTTAACCCACTGAGCCACCCAGGTGCCCCAAATTCCTACTTCTTAAGCAACATTATAAGAGAACTGCTCCATATTTAGTGGTTTTTATGATGAGCTATGCATGAACAGTATATGAAGTTACATTAATTTCATAATTTCATATTATTGAGAAAGTTGCTACAAATGAATTCCATAATTTGAATCTGTGGCACATCTAATAGTGTCTTAATTTTAAGATCACTTGATTTTATGAAAGTTCTAATTCACACACTCATACACATCTCCATGGATAGTAATTCATGCATCCCTATAGCAAATGTTCGGTGACCAATAAGATGCCAGCCTATGTTGAGGCAGAGGCAGTCTCTGATACTTAGGGAGAATATTTCCTGAAGACCCTGTTTTGGAAATACAAGCATGCTCCTCAATAAGTTCAGAGGAATTCTCTCAACTCTTTCATTTTAATCTTCGTGTTTCTCATTTGGTCCTCTGTGGAGATGGATGGCAACTACTTTGCAACCACTATCTCTTCCTTGATAACCTCCCAGGTGCTGAAAAACAGACAAGGAGCCCCAAGGCCATAGTACACAGTACAGTCCAACAGATTAAAACATCTCTAGCATTTCCTCACAGATTCATTTTCCAATTTAGATCACTTGGCTTTATTTCTCAAGTTCTTCAAGTTTTCCCACTTTCATTCTGAAGCACAAGAGCAGAAATGCATAAAGGGGTTTCATAAAGGCAAATCGGTACTATGATTTTCAAATTTATTTTTAGTATCAGCTTTTCTTTTCAACAAAACCTTACACTGTTCAATATATGAGAAATTGATAATGACAGCTACTTTGGTTGAATTGGGGAGGGTGGGAGGGAGGGGGAAAGAATCCTTTCTACTTAGGCTTCTCTCCTAACCACAAGCTGTCCCTGAGACACTTCAGGGCTCCAAAGAACACTTTTTAAACTATTATTACAATTCAAGGATTCTTTCCGAAATCCAAGGATTTTTCAGCCTTCTTCCCTCTTTTTTTTTATTCATTTCAACGAGCGTTCATGAGCCTCTACCACATTCCAGAAACTGAGCTAGATACTGGGAATAGAGAAATGAAATGGTCCCTCCCTGTCCTCAAGGTTTTGAGTCTACTGGGAGAGAGACACACATAAACCCAAAACTGCAACATAATGTGAAAATACTATAATTACACAGAAAGGGACTACCAACAAGTTCTACTGGGATGAGGATAGGCTGCCCAAATGAGATACTATAAAGGACTCTTGCAGTATTGCTGGGCTTTCAGCACTTGGTGAGGGGTAGTTAGAGATGAAGAGAAGGGGATTTTAGGAGAGAGTGCTTCAAGTGCAGACTCTCAGAGGTCTGAGGCAGCTAAATGGTGGGAAGGCTCTGAGCATGAGTTAGGAGGGCACTGGAGAGCCAGGGAGAGGTCAAAGGTATTATAGAACACAGAGTGGACAAATCCAGAGTGGACTTACATGCAAGGGTTCTTCAAACTTGGTAACTGGCAGCTTATTAAAATACAGATTCCTGGACTCCATCCCAGGTCTTCTGGATCAGAATCTCTAGAGGAAAGGACTCAGAGGACTTCTGGGGAGAGTGCAAGAATCTGCATGTTTTAAAAAAAGTTTCAGTTGTTAGGATTAGCAAGTTTGGAAAAACCCCTTATGGGCCTTAGAGAGGCCTGGAAAGTTCAACTAGGAGAAGCAGTGTTGATCTCCTAAGTCTTTAGAATGATCACTTGGGCTGCAGTGTTAAAAGCAAGTTGATAACATAGAAAATAGCCCAAAGACAACTGGAGTAGCCCCAGCAAGCTATGATGAAGTTTGGGAACAGAAGAGAGGAGAATGGATGTGAGATGTAAGCAGACCACATGCAGCAGTTGATTGGATGTGGTAGTCAACTGTAAAGTTCAGATGTGCATGCTGAATTTGAAGTCTCTGTGGGGTATGTAGGTGAACAAAAAACAGGCGGATCAAAGCCCAAGTCTGAAGTTCGGGAAAAGACACGGGTGGGAGATGGAGCTCTGGGTACTCATCAACTTGCTATCAGAGCAGCAACAGCAGCCACTTAATGAATTATCTTTAATGTATTGGGCATTGTTTAAAGTATTTCTTTTCTTGCCTAATTGTATTTAATCCTCATAACAGATATTTCATCTCTGAAGAAACAGAGTCAGAGGGGCAAAGTTCCTGGCTTGAGATCTGAAAGTAGAGAAGAGTGAAGTTAGAATTCTAATCTGAATCTATTTGACTTCAAAGCCCTAACTTTATCTGTATTTCACCTTATGAAATGAGTACTGGAAAAAAAGTGGTTCAAGAAATGGGCAGAAGACATGAACAGACATTTCTCCAAAGAAGACATCCAAATGGCCAACAGACACATGAGAAAGTGCTCAACATCACTCGGCATCAGAGAAATACAAATCAAAACCACAGCGAGATACCACCTTACACCAGTCAGAATGGCTAAAATCAACAAGTCAGGAAA